>BPLR01020366.1:0-77913 GCA_021605095.1 Caerostris extrusa | reverse complement strand
CAAACCAAACCTAAGAATTTTCCTGCAATAATTTACACTCAGTAATTAGCTTCATAAACAGGAAATGATCTCCTACGAATTAAAATCAATCACGGTGCAATTTCCCTATAAAGATGTCATTACATAATTATACATATCCTCATAACCAATCCAATGTGATTAGATTACACAGATAAGAAGAAAAAGCTATATTCATCCGCTCTGGATATAGTATACTTGAAAAAGCAAATGAAGCAGTAAAGGAAGGAATGAACAGGGGGAAAAAAAAATACTTTCTTTTCGCCCACTACCGACATTTCTCAGATAAGCATCGGCAACTCCATAAGTCGAGAAAAACTGGACAGACAATGGGGACCAGAAATCCATGAGCCACACGTCGCAGATATTGTTAAAAAAACAGAAAGTCTGCAATTAGCGAGCCCATTTTGTCCGAAATGTGGGCGATCCAGGTCACATGGATCCCCTAATTGCCTTCCTGGAACACTGTCGTCGTCCGGTCCACATTGGATGGGATCGAAAATAAACCGTTTTTTTTTTTCTCGCTGCCGGGTCCCCATTGTGCTGGCGAGACCTTTGGCTCCAAAGCGCGACGAACTTGTAACTCGGGATCCGCAATCATTTGTCTTCGGATCGCCTCGGGTGCTCGGGCGAGATCGGATTTAGTGATCCGCGGAAAAAGGTGACTGCTTATATGGTAATGAATCGCCAATCTTTTCATAGGTAGTCACGTAGAGACTTATAGAACTGTAGATGAACTTATATTGTAAAAATGAATTTATTTTAATAAATAAAGCTATGAAACAGACACATTTTTTAAATATATTGGTGATTAAAGATTGGTGATTATTATTAAATGTATTATTATTATTATTATCATTATTTTTGTGATTTGAAAATATTTTATAATAAAATAAATTTGATATATAATATTTTTACTACTCCTCACCTGGTATCTCCCTCGCTAGGTATAGATAAGTTAAATCTGTGCTATGGACAGAAGAAGAAATTGAAAACCATCCAGATGATACAGCTCTGAACCTTGTGTACATATTAACTTCTTGTTGTACGCATTAAAGCTGAATCTGCTATATATCTCTGACATTCAAGTTGGCGCGTCATTTGACGACAAAAGCAATGTTACATCAATTTAATATTATTCGAGTATGCTGTATAAAGCTTACAATACACACTATTACTTAAATTATTTAAACATCATATAGTGACATCAGCATAAAATATCATATATTTGTTTGCCGTATTATAAGTACGTAATAATAAGTACTATTTTACTAAATAAGTACTATTTTACTAAATAAGTACTATATTACTAAATAAGTACTATATTACTAATAAGTACTATAGAATGTACAGTACAATAAGTAGTTATATCACTACTACTAAGTACTACGTATAATAAATACTATTTTTCTTCCCAATATTTCACTAACATCCAGTGGCAAGGATGTGTTTCAGGTTCAGATCGAATTTCATAAACGAGGAGACTGATGGCGACTGTGACAAGGTGCGTAAAGTGTCTGAGGCTGGTGGGAGTTTTCCGATACGGCTCGCAATTTCGGGATGGCTATCCTTAAAAGTCCTCATGGAAACAATGCATTTGTCATAATCACTAGTCGGTTGATTTTGACAAATATTTGAGGAACATGACGTCCCCCTCCCCTCCATGCATAAAACGAATAAAAAGTAAGTTTGAAGGAAAATTCTCATTTAGTCTCTAACTTGCTCTCAAAACGTAAAGATGTTATGTTTTGAAAATAAAATTTGATGGATATTTAGAAGATAGATTTGATATACTTTGTAACAACGTGTAAGCGTTTGGTATCGATAGTCAGGTTACATGGTAGTAGTCTTTCAGTATATTCCTGCACACAAATCATAAAAGCGAGGGTGTTATCCTTAAAATTTCTTCTGGAAAGTAATGTCCTGCCATCATTGTGCGTCAGTGGGCCGTTCGTGGCATGACATCAGTGAAATACAAAATCCACAGATGTTCAACAAATAAAAGTTGTTTTGCCGACTGTGTGAAGTACAGACTGAACTTGAAGGCAGCCTAATTTTATGCACAAGGTGTATAAGGCTTAAAGAGGAACAAGAAAATACATGTTTTATTTAAATATACATATAGATCAGCTTAGAAAAAAATTGTATAAAATTTTCTAGAAAATATTCTAAACTTATATTATTCTAATTAAGATAATGAAATAAAGCAGATACCACTGTTCAGCATCTACTTAGTTGAGGACAAATATTTCAGGTTACTTTTGGATATGATATACAATAGAGGTTTTGTGGGGAAAAAAATATTTAATTTTTTTTTTTTTTTTTGAGACTTAAGTTTTACATTTAAAAAAAAAAATTCTTAGAAATAAAACCTTAAACATTTTGGAGTGAGATGGCAATAGTAGAAATGGGTTCATAGTTTAAAAAAAACCCACACATAATAAAACTTGTGAAACAATATCGTATAGCACATTGGAATATTTATACATAATTTAAGATTATCAATTTTTTTTTTTTGTCAAATAGATCTGAAGAGATCTATTTGAAAAAAATTGATTTGTACTAATGAATGAAAAATGGATTTTTTTTTAATTATTGAACAGGGTCATTTTTAGTTATCTGTAGCTTCAAAATATACCTGAAAATTTGATTTTTTAACTATTTCCTTATGAGGTTTCCTTTTCGTGATAAAGGATAGCTATTGTTTCATAAAAATCGATTTTATTCGATAAGTGATTATATATCAGGCTTATGAAAGACTTAAAGAAAATGAAACATTGAGATGAATCGTCGAATGAAGATGAGTTAAATGTGATTTTGTTAAGTTCTGCTTTGTTGAAACTTTTGTGGTTTTCTGTTCTTTCTTCATTCACATGTATTCAAAAACATGTATAATTTCTCTGACGTTAGGCAACGTCGGTCCTTATTTGTTGATAGTATTTTAATAAAATTGTGTATTTTCTCAATACATACGCATCAAACTTTAATCTTTAATCTAATTTGATCAGAATTTGAGATAGAGAGGTAAACTCTTCATGAAAAGATTTTGATTTCAAGTGGAATGACTGCATAAATTTTTATCGTATTAAAAAAAGTATTGCGTCGTTTTAAAACAAACACATGATAAAAAGAAAGTTGTTTTGTTTCTCACCTCTGTTCTGATGATAAAAAGTTTTTGATCGTACTCTGTGTCGTCAAAATCTGTTGAAATTTTTAATACAAGGACTCCAAAAACTGCGAAGGTATTAAACTTTTTTATAAATGAAAGCCTTCAAAGCAAAGAAATCATGTTTTTGTTCCTACATGTTATAAATAATATAATATTTGACAAAAATACAGAACATTTGAAGAAAAACACTTAAAAACAAATATACTTAAAGGCTTAATAAATATTTACGACTTGGAGCCTAAATATTTGTATATTTTTTCTACAAAAAAAAATGAGAATACATTAATAGATTTTTTGCTGTTTTTGCAAAACGATATTATTTTGTTGCATGTCCTTTAGCATACCTTATTATCTCCAATCGTGATTTAACAAACTCAACTTACTTTTCAATTGTATAAATATTTTGTCCCATTTTTAATACAGAACAGCTTTCAAATTATATTTACGATTATTTAATGTTCTACATCCTTTTCGAATATAGACCACAGATTTTTTATGGCATTGATATAATATTCAGAAGTGTGATTTTAATATATGAATCAAAAATCTGTGAATGTTTCGTTAAAATTATAATAGGCATTTTTATTTTCAAGTGTTTCTCTTTCAATTTACTGTAATCTTGTCACAAATTATTTTTTTAGGTGTATTAACAATGCATATGATAGAATTTACTAGTAAATATTTATTCACTTTGAAAGAAACATTTATCGAATTAAAAATAGGATGTATCCTCAATTATTGGAATCACTAAATCTAACAGTACAATGAAAGAACCGAAATTATGTACTTGTTAGGTATGATTTACTCCAAAGGCAATTCGGCTATTGTTCAATGTCTTTTTATCAAGTTGCTGTTTTCAAATTCCGAACATCTAGTTCACTTCTAGAACGTCATATAGGTAGTAAATTCTCTTATAGTTGTTTTAAGCTTAGTAGAATTACTTTCCAATCTGTATAATACAAAAACTTTATTGTTTTCCAACACAATTATCACATTTAGCAGTGATTCTCAAACTCGGCGCATGATTTCACACATAGCAGTGGTTCTCAAGTAAAAGCATTTAAAAGTCACAATTAATTGTAGGTGCACTTTATACAAATTTCTGGATATAAACCTCCCATTTTTATATCCAGATGGTAAACTGCTCAGACAGATGGCGGAGTCTCACAAGCTGCAGTGGATTTTTTTTTTTTTGCATTGAAAATCACATAGACGTTAACTCTGCTAGTAACCAACCATGGAAGTTATCTCTCCTAGTCTCTCAAAACCTTCTTTGGCTGCATGGTGACTCTTTATGTGAAGAAAGAAGAAAAAACATTAACCAGAAAGGTTAGTTGTTTGTAATAAAAGCTCTCTTTGAATGGGAAAACTGACAAGAAAAAAAGAGAATCTAGATTTATTTTTACATCTGGGTACATATTTCTCTGAAATACCACAGGGCGTACCAGGAAATCTTCTAGTTTGCGCCGTTTGAGAGCCGCTGATATATCGACTTTGCAATCGGTATAGCCATTACTTCTTTTTACTTAAAATTAGCAAATCATTAACAATCTTTACTTAAATAATTTAAGTTTGTTAATGATTTGCATTCATTCAGATATTTTTCCTTGTTCTTCATTAAATTCTTTAAAAAGTTCTCTTTAAATCAATTACAGTTTAAAAATTTTGAAACAAATCGATTTATTACAGGCAAATAGATTACAAATTGATAAGTTAGTCTTTTTATAACATAATTATCCTTAAATAGGTTATAAAAAAAAAACTTAATTCTATACAAATTTTTGCCAATCCTTGCTTTCAGTTCTTCGGATCACTCTGTCATGTAAAGGATAAAAACGTAAAATCTTTCAAGGAGATTGAGTTATGTGTAGAATAATAATATATAATACTATCATATTTCATTAAGATATGTTGACACTATAATTCTTTTCCCAAAAGTGTGTGTATGTGAGTGTGATTACTCGTATAATCGTGTTAATATGTAATTAGATTTTCAAAGTCGTATGTTTTTCTTCCTTCCCGTATTACGCCTTCAATGCCATGCCAGATAATATATTCCGATTTTGCTTTTCGCACTGAATCCTTACCCTAATCACCTGTAGAAGAAGCTGAACATTAGTAGTTGAACATTAAAATTTGAAAAACAACTTTTTTTGTACTATGTCAATTAGATAGAATGGTTTTAAAAGATTTAGCAACGATAAAATCGTTTTTCCCAGTGAAACAAACACATTTTAACAACTTTGACCTTGCCTCCTCCTAATGATTGCTAAATAATCGTCGATATTTCAAGAAAAAAAAAAAAATTACCATGCAGCAGCATTCATAAAGCAGACATCAATGCTAAAAAGCATTTCCCATTCATCTAGATCTGTTCCTGTTGCGAATCGTAATCGAACCAATTCTACCTCTCTCTCTCTCTCTCACCCTACCCTTTTAAAAAACCGGAATGAATGAGAAGAACACCAAAACAACACGCACGGCTCAGAAAAGAGAAGTAATAATAATAATAAAGTAGCAAATTTAATTACCGGCTAATAGACATGTACAAACCCACTGATATCTTTTTTCCCTTCTGCCGAATTTGAAACAGCAGATATATGATATTAGATAAGATGCAGTTTCTGTTGTTAATTGCGAAGACCACTGCCTTTAATAATGGGCCTTGAAAGTAGAGCTATCAGGCAAATGCAGGCATTGATTTCTATTTCGTTCGTTCGGAAAGGGAAGGAAGGAAGGGTGTAGAGAGAATTTTATTGTTTTGGAGGCCCACCCCCTGTGTCCCTCCCGATCACGACTGCGTTCGATTCGAATGCGATTCCGTCTCGTTCATTATGAGCGAGGGTCGCTCAAAAATCGTGAGCTCTTAGATGGGAGGGGTGTGGGACTGCGCCACCCTTCAGACAACTCCTAATCAGTTCGAATTAACTCGAATAGAAAAAGAAAAAAACACGACCGGAACTTCAACAATTGATACTCTGAAAAAGTGGAACTGATTTTGATATTGGGTGATTTTGAGGCGAAAATTTTGATTTCTCCAGCAAAAAGGGAAATAATCTTTAACTTGCATGCTTTCCTGATGTTTTTATCATCCATTGTTTCAATCTTCAATTATAACAATCATGGAAATTTTGCAAATGACTTATTTTGAATTATGAAATTGAAGCATTTTGTAAAAAGACATAGAAGTCTTTTTACAAAAATGCTTCAATTTCATAATTGATATTGATACTTTATAAAGTTGAAATCGATACTTTAGCTGAAATTGATACTTTATACAATTTCGAAATATGAAACTAAATTATTGTTTTTGCCATTTGTATTACTTATTAGAAGTCTTTATGCCATTTCTTTGCTATTATACATAGAAAAGAAATGGCATAAAAGACTTTCTAATAAGTAATTACCAACGAGCAAAAACAATTCATTAGTTTCATAGTTCGAAACTTCATAAAATATCCATTTATGGAGTCATCTTGTAAGAATTTTTATATGCATTAAAAAGGGTTAAATACTTTTTTTTTTTTTTTTTTTTTTTTTTTTGCAAAATAATATTTAATGACTAGGCTTGAATGCATAAGCAATCATGAAATTAAGTTATCATTTAAGATTAAATGTTTCCAACATGAATTTCAGAACAGAAAGTAGAGCATTTCTTTAAAAAATAGATTCCTCTGTGAATTCAGAAATTTAAATATTTTTTATCAAAAAATTATAACTTTATTTCAACAATGCACTCTAACTTCTCTTCTAACTGATTGTACTCTAAAACATATTTTAGTCTTCAATAATTTAGTACATTAAAATTTAATATAAAATATTTTATATAGTTATAAATTTCATACGAAATCTGACCAACGTATTCAAATTACTACTACAATAAAAAAATTGTTGAATGGTAGTGGGACAATGTGGAGTAATTTCAATTCAATGTGGTGTAAATTCTGTCTCTCTAAAATCTCTAATGTAAACTCCTGTTTGTGAAAATTGCAACCCCATGAAGGACTTCCGCGAATTCGCTGAAATTTTCAGGAAATGCAAATTAGCGCATGATATGCAAATGATTAGAATTTCAAATCCGTAGCGCATGCGTATGCTGGGCAGCGCCCTCTGAACGACGGATGGATCCGAATAACACCCACACAACTAATTACGTGACGTTTCCCTCCTCCACAAACTATTTATGAAATTCAACAGAAACCGTTCAAGTGAGTAGCCGGCAAAGTTTGAATGTCGGAATAAGATTCAGGGATTGAACGCAGAGCAGTTTCAAGTTCAGATTGCTATAGACAGAAATGTAATGTCTAGAGTCGATTCATAACAATTTAAAATTGTTGAATCTGTTTAAAGAAAATTTGTACAAGGTCATCCAAGAACAACGAAGGTAAAGGAAGATTGACATTTGTCCGTTGCAGCAGGGAGTAACAATGGTTTCTGAGCTCTCTGGGGACCATGGACGCCAAACCGAAAACTTCAACGCGTGTGCAGGGGATGGCATGATAAATCTACAGGCAGAATGTCCTTTGAGTTCATATAGTGGTATTGTAAATTCTTTAAATACCACCCTTTGAAGTGACCGCTCAAAATTGTATTTCACAATAGGGATACACTGTAGCAATCCTCTCTCATCTTGGGTAAATGGCATGATGGTCAATTGGCTAGCGCTTTGGCCGTTGGTACACAGGCTTCAGGTTCAAATCCTAGTGGTGACAGCGATGTGTGTTAGTGGCTTTGAATCCACGTTAATCTGTAGGCCCTGGTCTAATAAGCCTAAAGTGTGTGCTCAACATTACCGTAGAACGACAAACCAATACGAACCCATCTTGGGTAACATTGAGTCTGCTACTTGCTGACCTTTTTCTATGCGAATGACATATAATCAAAGAATCCAACATTTGAATCAAACATAAAAGATAACTTGGGAGTGTGTTTTTTAACTTTTTTAGGGCAGAGCCTATTTTAAGCAACTAACGTTTACATATTTACACTAGATAGTTTTATATCTGTCATATACTACAGTTGAAAAATAAAGAAGAAGTCATAATGCAAAGATATAACAACGAAAAACAAACTGTTTCGACATACCATTAAAAAATACAACCTAAACCTAAGATTAAATTAGCAGGAAAATGTCAAAGCTTAAATAATTGAAGCTTACACAAATTTCGGCATAATTTTCAATATTAATAATTGTTTACAAATAAAAACATCCTTAATAGTCTTCTCCATAAAAAAAAAAACAACCAGGAAACTTATTCTTACTTGAAGAAACTGTCGCAGCCTTGGCATTGAAACTAAACGGTGTGATTCACTAACGTCAAAAAAGATCATCGTTTCAAGGTAGAATTACATAAACCTCCTAACATTACAATGCAGAAGCAGAAGCCAAACTTCTTTACGATGTCTCCTGCATCAAATTTCATTTATTTACTTTTTTTCAGGAGTTATTACCGTAAAAACACTAACTTTTACTTTCCTCGTGGTCAGTAAGAAGTCACGTGAAATCTAGAAAAACCACAACGTTGGAATAATAATCTGCGAGGTTTTCATTAGAACGAAAAATCAACCGTGAAATTCAAATTTATGCTACTCACGTTTCACAAAATTTGTATTATTATAATATTTTCTTTTTCTCTTTTAAATTTCCTTTAAGTGAAGAAAAGTTTCAATTTTTAAAATGCTTAACTGGTCGTAAAATATTATAGGAAGAGGTGTTGTGAACCCTCTTTTTTCCTACAATCATTTTAAAGATAATATGAGACGAATATAAATGTCTTCATGTCAAAGATTTTATTAAAATTTAGAAGATATGTAGGAAGAAAGTTATTGTCAGAAATGCATTATGTAAAAATCTTGAATGTGAGTGATTTAATTGTTTTATATTAGATGCATATAGACTTCTGAAGTTTGAGTAGGGAAAAAATACAATATAATAAAAAGTCATCTTAAATTAGTGAATTAAAATCTGACACCAAAGGAAAAGTCTGGCAAGCAATCGGGGATGATTGGAAAAAATTGAGTGGAAAAACCAACAAAGAATCTGTTATCAATTTTAGATTAAGAACTGCATATGACTGGCTGGGCGAATATCTGGTCCAAATAGGGATTGTGAACTCTGATATATGTATTTTATGTAAGACAGAGAAAATGAATAAGGCCCATCTACTTGTTTGCTCGGGACTGGACTTACAACAGGTTGGTGATTTGTGTACTCTTTGCTAGAGGGTCAGAGAAAACATGTCCTGATCACACTGACTATTATTATGATGCTTCTAGCTTTTTAAATTTTATCCTTAGAACATTTAACTCTTTTTCAAATGATTTTAAGAACTTTTGGACATTTTTTGTTAAGAATGTTTGGTCTTTTCCCTTTGTAATTTTTAATTGTTTATATGTTCTTTTTGTTTCTACTGTAAATGGCCAAATTTTATGGGTTGAGTTCCAATAAAGTCATAGATAACAACATATAATAAAAAATAAATAAAATATTCGAGGAGAGGTATAGCATTGATTTAATTGTGACCTTTTTTTTTTTTTTGGTTCTATTTTTTTTTTGCAGTAACCTAGCACAAAAGTAATTAATCAAATGGTTTTAACTTATCAACTTAGTACCATCCAAGAACGAAAATGTTTTTACACAAAAGTAATTTGATCAAATAGGTATATTGCATTTTAATTCATTATCTAGTAATAATTACACAAGTCTGTGGCTTTTTAAAATGTAACATACGTTTGAAAATCCCATGAAACATTTTAAGCGTCTTTAAAAGACATGGGCCGATGATTGACATATCGATAGTCAACAGGAGACTGGCGTAAGAATCCCTTAATCCAACCAAGAACTTTATTCACATACATTCTCATTTACTAACTTGCAATAATTAAGAAAAAAATTAAATTAAATAATGGAGACGAGTGTAAGACTCCTTTAATCCTACCAAGAACTTTATTCACATACAGTCTCATTTATTAATTTGCAATAATTAAGAAAAAAATAAATTAAATTCTTTTCACAGATGAAAATCTTATTTTATTCGCTTAGAGAACCTATCGTACGTTCTTTTAAAGTAAAAGAAAATGTATAATAAAGCATATCTGCATTTCTGTTTGCAATTTTTCTTTATGTAATGTTTGAGTGGTGCAAATGAAATGATGGTAATTTTTTGAGAAAAAGGATTAAATTCAACAGTCCTGAAACCTTACAAAAGCTGTATGTCCATTTTCCTGTACATTTGATAGAGGCAACCTGATGTCCCTGAATTTCCGCTTAAACATTGTCCCAATTCTTGTAATATTCAGCCTGAACTTTCGAACCTTAAAGCTTTAAAAACAATTTATTCTTTCACCTTATACTGCTACCAACTGGTCTTTGACTGTGGTGGTCTAATGTATGTGAAGTTCTTCATTTTACTTTAATTGCTGCAGATATAAAGCATGTTTTTCTATGAGTTGAAACTCTATTCTAAAAGAGCAAGAAAATCCAAAATTGTTATGTTATTAGTTCATTTGCTCTACTCCGAAATATCATGACGAAGGTCTTATTTATTTATTGATTTATTAGTTTTATTTATCTTTTTCTTTGTGGTTTCTCTTTTCATTGTTTTCTTTTACGATATAGTATGCATTTAAATGAAATTCATTTTTCCCATTTTTAGCTTATAAGATATGAACTATCTATTACAGCTCTTGGTCTCTTGCATGATAAAAGTCCTTTTAACCTTCTTATTGAAGAAATAAAATATCAGTATATCTATATACAGTGAGCCACAAAAATTGAGTATACATCTCTAAAACTTTTAGATTTTTTCCAATTACAAATTAAATATTGATTTAAATAGATAAATTTTTTTAACCTAGATACTTTAACCTCTGCTTTACCATCCTATAATAACACAATTCTATAGTTAACTTATTTATTACGAAAAAGTCAAGCGATTCGAAGAAAAGATAGAAAATCCATGCCACAAAATTTAGTATACGCTTCTTATATTTGTAAATTATGCCACCACTTTTTTAGTTTCAAATTTTCTTTAAAGAATTTCAGGAGTAGCTGCTGCTTATAACACGTGCTATTGCACTTCAACGCTTTTAAATAGTATTTTTCTCATTAAAAATCGTAAAATGAGCTCTCGAAAAGAAACTACTGAATTTGAGCGATTATTGGTTGTAAAATGGTTGAAAGAGGGCAAATCTCTTCGAGAAATCGCTTCGTTGATTGGTGTAACTCATGGTTGTGTCCAAAAATACTACAGAAGTATAAAAAAACTGGATCTGGGGCCAATATTCCTGGAAGAGGACGTAAAGAAATACTGAGTACTACAGCGAAGAGGAAGATCATTCACTCAGCAAAGAAAGATCCGAGGGTGAGTGCCTCTAAACTAACTTTATCGATGTCCTCTACAATCGGGAAAAGATCTCAGTTAAAACAATTCGACGTACCCTTCACCAATATGGGTTTCATGGCCGTACACCAATACGAAAGCCACTCATCAAGTATGTGAATAGACAAAAGAGAGTGATTTTCGCCAAAGAACATCGTTTAAAGCCTATTTCTTTCTGGAACACTGTAATATTTTCTGAGGAAAGTAAGTTTAATCTTTACGGAAGCGATGGACGATTTAAAATATGGAAAGAAGCTGGGAAAGCACTGGCACCTAAAAACACCATTAAGACAGTCAAGTTCGGAGGTGGATCTGTCCTCGTTTGGAGTTGTATGCCGGCTGGAGGAGTTGGAGAGCTTGTTTTTATTGATGGTATTATGAACAAACATGTATATTTGGGATTTTAAATGATAACTTGAAAAAAGTGACAGTAAAAGTGCCAGCTTGGGTCAAGGTTCATATTCCAGCAGGACAACGACCCCAAGCATACAGCGAAGATTGTGCAGTTATACTTGCTGTACCATTGCAAGAATCAATAACACACTCCAGGCCCTAGACCTGAACGTCATCGAAAATTTGTGGTCGCAATTAGAGAATCTGTACATGAGCACGAAATCATAAGCAAGGAAGTTCTCAAGAAGGTTCTGAGAGAAGAATGGGCTAAAATTTCTGTTGAAATCACTAAAACACTAGTAGAATCTCTGTCCAGAAATTACAAGCTGTAATTCAAGCAAAAGGTTATGCAACAAAATATTAATTTGTACGTTAAAAGGAAATTAATAAAGGTGTATACTTATTTTTGTGGTGTTGTTTTCCTCTCGTCTCAGATCTTTTATTTTTTTTCGTAAAAAATAAATAAACGTAACAATTTTATAAGTATAGTACGGTAAAGCATAGACTAAAGTATATAAAGGTAAAAATTCAATCATCTTAAAGCAATATTTAATTTGTAATTGCAAAAAAAGTCTCTAAGTTTCAAAGGTGTATACTCAATTTTGTGGCCCACTGTAAATCAAATATCAATATTTCTATAGCAATATTTAATTTGTAATTGCAAAAAGTCAAATATCAAAATCAAATATTATTTCTATATAGGTTTTATCCATTTTTCCGATTGATATAAAACAGAAAACTAAAATATGCAATCATCAACATTGAACCATTATTTTCATTGACATCTCCCAATCAGCTTTTTGATAATTTTTCTATAAAATTTCCTTGGTTTCGTGTTTTAAAAAATAACCTATCTTCATTTCAGCCTCTTCTTTTGAAGTCAGTCTAAGTAAGAACACTGTAAGATTCTAAAAAAACCAGTAATATGTTAGATCAAGGTCAAGAGAATTAGGGTGGTGAAGCATCGTTTGCTTACCTTATTCTTCTAAGAGACTATTAATTATTCTTGCAATGTGGTATTTAGCATTGTTACATTGCAAAGTCACTTCTTTTCTGTTCATCGACGAAGTTCATATTAATTGGGGGAAAAATGCTTTTAAGCGTCTTGGTTGCTGACTGTAAACCTCATTGGTTGCCTTTCGAATGTCACTTAACCACTCAAAATGAACAATTTCTGTCATACCCCTACGTTTAAAAGAATCTTTTTTGGATGCAGATCACGTCGAGGTTGTTGGACAGACCTTGAATGATGACTAAATATTTCCGTTAGCACTTAACATTATTAGAGATAGTTAAAATTTGAATCGATATTATCATATCTTATAATTATCCTTCGAAAAAGGATAGTTCTATAGTAATAAAGAATCCATCGATTTTATGTTCATGATATTCATGAACAATAGAATCTACTCATGTTGCTCGTGATCATCTTCATGAAAGCATGAAATTATTGAATAATAATGGGGATAAATTTTTGTCATCATGTCATCTGATACCCAGAGCTGTATTTAACTCAGCATAAAGCACAGTTGAATTATACTAGAACTATGCAGAAGAACTGCCCATAGTATTCCCATAGATATTAATGTAAACCTTGCAAAGGAGTATGACGTTGAGTTAGAGCGCTGGATTTAAGGATGAAAGTTTCGAGGTTCGAATCTAGCAGATAACCAAATTCTGCATTTCTGTATCTTTGTGTGTGTGTGTTAAGCTTCTAGAATACTCAATATGTTTCCAGAACTGAAGTCTGTAACATTTCATTTTTGTATATAAAACTTAGTACGTTCCCTCTTGTCATGTTTTCAGCAAGTGTAGATGCTGAAAATCTGTTAAACTACATTTTACATTCATTATAGCCTTCAATATTACTTGCTCGTTATTTGATAAAATAGGCACATAGAGAGGTGTTCAATAATTTCAATAATGGGACATTCTCAATATTCCTCTGATTTAGTATCCTGTAACCTTTTCATTTTACCGAACAAAATCTGTACAAAAAGGAGCCAGTTTTGAGTCACTGGAGGCTATTCAGAAGGAAACTTCACAGTTATCAGAAAATAAACTGCAACGTGCTTTTGATCAGTCTAAAATAGTGATGGGTCGATGTGTGGTTTGGTTTGCCGCTCTACGGTCATTTTGTGCACACCTCAGACTAATTAGACTGGGACCTACAGTTTAACGTGGATACAGAACCACTAACAAACATACATGCCGCCAGGATTCTGATCTAAAGCCTGTAGTACTACAGACCAAAACGCTAACCGATGAGTGAGCAACAATGTGGAATGTTGCTATGTCTTCGCAATATGATATGTCCCCTCTCCTGGTAGGGATGTAGCAGGTCCTGGGTAACACTGAATCTTATAGATTCTGTCTGCATCTGTCTTTATAGTGAGGAAAGGTTAAAATGCCCACGATTTGAAAATAACAATAGATACAAGAACTTTGGTATACTCTTTCATTAAATTGAGCTTCATTTGCAGAATAATTTATATTATTTTAATTAATCATTTGCAAAATAAATCACAATTATGTTTTTTAATACAAAAAATAAATTAGTAAAATAATTTTTAACAGCAACTTTCTAACTGAAGACAATAATAACGACCAACGTATCCTTTATGCATAACTTAATTGACAGCAACAATTCTCTAATCTTACAGAGGAAGTGTTTAAATAAATTCGCATAAAAACAATGATAAATAATTTGTGAAAACATCAGATTTATCTATTTCTGAAAACATTAGTTTTTCTTAAATGGTTTGTTATCAAATACAATCGAATCCATTATAAATAAACAAAAGAAAATGAATTTTCAAAACCAGTCTGAACGATTTTGAATGACATAGAATTAAAAAAGGTCAACTCGACTAAATTGCGTCTCGCTTTTTACGTTACGCTTTCAACTGGCTCAATTATAAAACATATTCTATGCTGAAATTAATTTTATTGGGTCTCGCATTTTTGGCTATACTTTCAGTTGGCTCATTTATTGTTACTTTAAATTGTAAATTCCCTTACAAAGATGAGGTTTCACTTATTTTTTAAAAATTTATTCGTACAAAATACATTAAAAAAAAATGCAAAGAATATTTTATGTTACAGCTAGATATTAATCTACTTTCGACTTTTCAAGAATTAAAAGTTTTCAGTTGCTCATGACTAAAAAATGTTTCTAAAAATTAGTTTCGGCACTTTTGTGCTTATTTTTCATGGAAGATATTTTAGATTAAACATAGTGGTTCAAAGAATTTTTATGACTGGGCTTATAAACTAAAAAGAAAATAAATAATTTATATATATATATATATATACACACACTCAAGAGCCAAAACATTATGATCACCTGTCAATAACGAGTCGGCCCACCTTTGGCGCGTAACACAGCTTCAACTCGCCTTGGCATGGATTAATACCACCACTTAATACCAGTTAAATACCACTTTCACCTGATCATGTGCCTTCCACGTCATCCAGGCGAGTTCATTGTAGGGTAGGGGTATTGTTCATCAAAATGTAGGGTAGGGGTGGTCATAATGTTTTGGCTCTTGAGTGTGTGTGTATATATATATATATATATGAATTTTTATTCAAAATAAGCTCCTTTGATTTCAATACGTTACAGCGGCTTAATAACGACGCGAATGCTTGTTCGAGTTCATTTTGTAGGATTGCATCTAAAACTAGTGTCGAAGTTGTTTGTATCGTTCACAATGTCATCAAATCAACATCCTTTTAATTTGTAAACAAAGAGAACTCGTAGGATGCTAAATTTGGTGAATACGGTGGATATGACACTCAACGTTATTTTTACAAAAAATCGTGTATTGTGACGATGCATTATCATGCAACAAACACTAACTGTTTTCATCCCGATATTCTGGACGGGTGCGACGAATTTTGGCCATCCACGCAGTCAGAACAGATTCTTTGTGGATAATACCCTTGCTATAGAAGAATGAGATGAGAATCCTTTTGATTTTTGATGGAACTTTTCTTGTTTTTGTTCGCTTGTGGTGAGCTCTCTGACTTACACTCCACACTTTGCATTTGGATCACACTGAAAGCACCATGTTTCATCACCTGTAACAATCGTTTTCAAGTAGTTTCAAGTGATATCTCTACAATGTACATTTCTCCTTGTCCATTACTTAAAGTTGTTGAATAAATTTAGCACAGACTTTTGTTTTCTCCAAGTCTTCATGTAAAGTGTTCGAATCCTTTCTTTGTTGATGTTCAAAAACTCTTCCATCCTTTGCAGTGACACGCAGCATTCTTAATCAATAATTTCATGTGTTCTGGATGAACTCGATCTGCTTGTATTCTTATTATTTTCTAGAGAATATCTTCTGTTAAAAAAACGTTTGTGCCATAAGAAAATATAAGAATTCACTAAAACGAAACTTCATAAATTTTGTTTCTTTAAATGATATGTTTCAGTGGCCCTTTTCCAAGTTTAGCGTGAAATTTAATTACAACTTTTTATTCCATCTTGAAAATTCAACATGAAATTTTTTTTTTATTTCTCTAATGAGCATCAGTATCGTTTGAAATAGTGAACAAATGCATCGAGGATTTGGGCAGTAAGTCAGCTGAGGGTTAGGTATATTATGCGTGCATGATGATACAAATGCCACCCCTGTAAGCTGAGATCCAGAACCAGTCTTAAAGTTTTTTGACGCACTGTGTACATAATTTACAAACAGATTTGCTAAGTGACTATCTTTAAAGTTATACATAATATGATCTGTTCTAGGTCTTTTTTAGGTTTCATCTATAATTTGCCTTGAAGTCTCAGGTTGCATTTAAAAGAAAGAAATTTTAACTAGCCACACATAAAGTAATATCTTTTTTATTGATAATCATAAATATATTCTATCTTGAAGTTGAAAAAAACAACATTTATTAGTCGAAAATTGTGGTTCTTTTTCTTTTTAAAAAAAAGCAATATTTATTAGTCACCCAACATTGGTTTATAATTTTACAAAGATTGCGTCACAACTAATCTGACTTAAGGTTCACAGGGCAATATAATGCACACACAGGGCAATGCTTACAACCATAACAAATAAGTAAAGAAATTACATCAAAATAATTTTGATTTCTTTTCGAGAAGAGGTTTATGTGTATAGGTTACAAATTACAATCATTGCAACGATCAAGAGTTTTTAATCATTGAAATAAGAAATATCATTGAAAAGCAAATGTAAAAAATATAAGTTATTGAAATTCTTATTTTTATTTAGATATTTATTTCATTTTTATTTCCATGTAATGAGAATTTAAAAAAAAAAAAAAATTAAAAAAGTACACAAAAATTTCAATGCCTTTTGAAAATTTGCGATTTTATGACTGGCCAATTTCCAATGTCTTTATCAATTTCTTATTAACGTCCGTGCATATTTTTAAAATTAAATGCTAAAAACAAGAACAAGAGACAGCCAGTTGGCGACGACAGGGTTGCCAGAGGCCCCTTGTCTTGGCACCGTTAGCGATTTCATCCCGCCCTCTTGGCGGAACTGATTGGCCTCGAGCACGGAGAAAGGGTCAAGGGTCGGGCCGATCACGCGAGGGACCGGTCCTGTCTTCCGGACAGTGTCGCGATCTCTATCGCTCGGGGTTGGGTGGACAAGTGACATGAGTCGTGACGACTTTTTTCTCTTCTCTTCTTTATTTCTCTCTCTCTCTCTCGCAGTTGCTTCAAGGATTGGGTCGGCGAGCTTTGATGCACACGGGCTTGTTACTTAATCGATTGGGCAGGTGGACTTTTTTTCCATCTTTCTGTCACTGACTTGGCGGATTTAAGTGAGGGTGGACAACTAATGTTATGGTTTGGAATGCTCTTTTTTTTTTTTAAATTCTATTCTGGGAGAATATTTTGTTTGCTTTGATTGAGAAAAAGGAGACGATTTATATAAACACGTACTTATTACCAGTTAATTAATCTTATTGAGAGATAATGTTTAAAGGTTTGACAAAAAAATTGTTTAACATCTTTTTGCTTCATTAAGTTTTATTTTAGTTGCATCAACAGAAACAGGTCTTGGTGCTGCTTAATGAATAACGCGTTGTCTTTCCAAACCGAACCATCTCGGTTAGAAACCCAATCAGCAAAGCAGAAAAAAACCACACTATTGTCTACGCCGATGATGAGCATGTTAAATACATAGGCTGAAAATCCCCATTATTGAGATCGATCAACAAATAGATTACTTGAGAGTCAGCTCTGAAATGTTGGGGCCACTAACTACTTGATAACTGCCATCTGTGACTTCAGTCGTGTCAAGTTAGAACTCATTGGAGAGAGAAGTGGGCATGTGCTCTGTTCTCAGACGAGAGCCGTTTCTGTCTTGGTGTCAGTAATGGCTGTATGTTGATAAAAAGAAGGCCGGGTGAGCACTTGAAGCCAACTTGTCTGCGTTGTAGACGCATTGGACCTACGCCAAGAGTTATGGTCTGGACAGATCTTGCGTATGGTAGCAGGAGCACTTTTGTCTGTTACGCTTCTTAACAGTAAATTTCTATGTCACACTGATGATAGTATTGGCTGTAATGTTATTTTTGATAACTATCCTAGCGGGATTTTCCAACAGGATAAAACTCGTCCCCTTACCGCTGCTCAACGGGCTCTACAAAGTGTCGACATGTTGCATTAGCCTGTGGGATCATCAGATCTTTTATCCCATTGAGTTCGTATGGGGCATTATTGAACCTTGACAAATCCAGCTTCCTCCACAACCCGCACGGACCATTGCTGATTTGGCTAACCAAATGCAATATCCATCCCTCCACAAATCTCCACAATAACTCCATCCCACAAAACGTCAAATGGCTCCTGTATTACACAATGCATGCGCGTTTGCACGCTTGCTTTTAAAATCGTAGAGATTACAGCAGTTAATAATGTACCACCATTTCACATTTGTAAAATCTCTTCTTCCGCATACTTTAAACAGTGATTTTGAAACTTTATTAAAAAATATATATATATTTTACCTATACCAATGCTTTGCTTGAATTTCATTCTCTAAATTATTTTTTTCTTGATGTTGGGATTTTATTTTCCACCAATGTGTAATCAATCACAGCTCCTGATGTAAATATCATTTTTACAGAATTATATAAAAAAAACTCAACAGCATAAAAAGAAACTTTTAAAAAACTCTAATCTTACAATTTAACAAAGGTTAGCACAGATTTAAAATATATCTTTTTTTTTAATTTTTTTTTTTCCCAATAGGTTGTGTGTATATTTTAGAAATTTCTATTTAATTCTTCGTTGGTTTCTAAAACGAATGGTAGAGCTATAAATCCCTATAAAAGGAGTTTTTTATGTCGCTGAACTTTTTATATAATTCCGTACAAATGTTTTTGCAGCAAGAATTATGTTTAATTTAAAAGACATTTACAGGGAGAGAAACGAAACAGCAAAAAAAGTGATTTTTCTTTTACGTCATTTTCAAATATGAGGAAAATAATAAGGTTGTTATCAAGATGTCATATAAGTACACATTATACCAATGCTGCATGCCGCTAAAACTTCTACAAATAAAAAAAAAATGAGTGGGAGAGAGAGAGAGAGAAACTTGGATGACAAAAGAAACCACACATGACATAAAAAGCCAAAATAAATAAGCTATTTTAAAATTTCTATTTTTCTTTTTAGCATTCATCCTGTTTTCTTATTGTTGTGGTTTTCTTAGCAAATCTCATCAGTTTTGGCAGAAATTTCTGAGATTTCGAAACGCTGATATTTTTTTTGTTGTGTACGAAGGGTGCTTAAGAATTACACACATTGCAAAATCAGATTTTAAAACAATAATGAGAGATACAAATAAAATGTCTGTGCTAATAATGTAGCTACAAAAGCGTAGAAATTTTTGATATGAGATCTTTTTGTTGCTTGTTGCCAGGTAGTAGATAAATGACCTTGTATGTAATAGCAACGTTCGTCCATGTATTGGCAAGCATCTGAAAAGGTCTGGAAATCAAAGTAATTTTGTTATTCAGGTTCAATTTGTTTGGGGTCTAAGAGACACTATCTTTGATATAATCTCACATGAAAAAAAAAAAAAAAAAATGGTGTAAAATCTGAAAATCCTTAACTCAAACTGCCTTATTGGTTTCACTTTTGTAAATCACTCCATAAATTTCTACCGAAACAATAACATACGTTTTAGAAAGCAATTGACTGGATATCAGTATTATTGCATCGGTATTTGCGATCCCAATCTTACGTCTTCACCTGACTCGTGTCCCAGTTCTAGCATGCGCAGCTTAACATGCAGGAGGACCCAAATTCAAAATCATTGGTGGCGTTCATGGCTGGCACTACTTTCAGAAATGTAAGAACTCGATGGTAATGTGTGTAAATCTTTTGGCATCGATTGTCCAACAGCGTGATTGGAACTGAAAGAGTTTTATTCCATGTTGGGCAGATATTTCTATAAGTCCAATTATTCAATGCCATCCCCTCATCATCCACTGGTGGACTATTTGTGAAATGAAAAGCCAATTAATGTTCTACAGAAAAAAATGTTCTCAACCAAATAGAATACCCAATTCAGCTACAAACCGACCGCAGCTTGCATTTGGGCTTTGATTCGGATCTGTTGGCAGTTATTGCTTTCTGAAACGAAAAATTCACTTTTATTTGTGGAAGCATGTTATAATTATCAATATTCAAACCGCTTGAGGGGAGTTTTGGGTTATCTTCAGTACAATATGCATATGCGAAACATTTATGCCTTAAGGAATTATTATATGGCATTATTTTTACTTTTATCTCCTGTCAGTGAACTATTCACTGCATGCATAAGTGGTACTTGAGGTCCATTAATGTAAAAAAAAAAAAAATATTATTTTTAAATTTACACAATTGAACAGTAATAACAGATAAAAATTTCCCTTGCTCATAATTTACTAAGGTATCCGACTGACTTCTAACTTCTTTTTTAAAGTAATTTATTTGAACTATTAACTATAACAACATTTTTCTACTTTAATACATTTAAGGAAGATAATTTTAACAAAAATTAAAATATTTTTTAAAAAATTAGTTAAATGAGAAAAGATATAGTAAATATTAGAAAGATTACACATTTACATTTACTTTTAAAAATTTTTTGTAGTGAATGTATTAAGATACTTTTTGTAACATAATATACAGAAACACTTTACCTATGAAATAATCTTCAAATTAAGATAAATTTGTATCTGTTGTAAAACTAAGAGAGAAAATGCATGAAAATATATGAAATTGAAATTAAATAATCACTTATTCAAAGCCTAAACAGCTATAATTTAAAAATATAGAATTAAGGTCTTGGTTCATTTCATTCGAGAAAAAAAGGCAAATTTAAAATTGAACACAATAAAATTGTAACTTTTTCCAATGAGTAGAATTCTGGATTTTATTAGGAGAAGGTAAATGGCAGAACACAATGGAATAGTTTTTGTGTTTCATATTCTATTTAACAGTAAACCTTGTTTTGAATCTACCATCAAAAACAAAATCTTTTTAAATACTTTGAAAAACATAATGTAGAAATTATTATGAACAACATCTCCATAGAAATAATATGATTATCTGTCAGTTTATTTTATTTTATTTTTTTTTTTTTGCTGTATCGCTATATTTCATGTAAAGATGTAATTTTAAAGAACTTGCAGTTGCATCATTGATACTAACATTAGTTACAGTAGGTTTTGTGTTGATTGCTAAACTTTCGTTTTTTAAAGTGATAACCTTTTGAATGATCCATTTATTAGATCAATATTATCAGGAATATCTTTAATTCAATAGAAATAATAAAGTACAAAGGATTGAGCAGTTGCTTACAAATAAAAACAAGTAATATAAAAAAAAAAATATTTTTAAAGTCAATTCCTACTTTTTTTCACTGTATTGCAGAAAAATCCTTTATAAATAATTTTCATTCCTTTTTACCATACCATGCTGAATATACCGGTTCTCGTTAGATCACCGAAGTCAAGCATCATTGGGCGCGGTCAGTGCTTGGGTGGGTGACCACCTGGGAACACTGCGTGCCGTTGGCATTCACAAATTTGGGACCTGAATGGCCGAGTGTCTAACGCTCTGGCGCTCGGTGCCACAGGCCGAATCCCGGCGGTACCATGGATGTTTGTAGTGGTTCGGAATCCACTTTAAGCCGTAGGTCCCGGTCTTCTATGACTGTAAGAGCGTCACGGAGCCAAAGTCAGACTTCTACTTACGGGTGCTCCATCACAACAGAAGCTGCTTCCTTCCCTTCAATCAGGAGTACGTATGGGCTCGTGGGCTTGGCCAGCCAAGTGGGATAAGAAACAACAACAACAACATTCCTTTTTTTTAAGTTTATCTGGCGCCATCTATTGGTAGATATACACAACTTAAATCTAAAAAAATCTAAAATTAATTAATTAAATTTAATTACGGAATTAATATTTGAAAAAACTGTATTAACATCCAGTGTCATCCACTACAAGTTAAAAAAAAATGTATTTTAACTTGAGTGGATGAATAAAAAGTATTTCATGAACGATTGAAAATTTGAACAAGATATATATATATATAGGGAGAGTGTGAGCTAATAGAAGGAATTGAATAAAGATAAAAGTTGCCAATTTTAAAGCTGAATAATCTAAAAAGTTAAAAAATGAGAGGCTTCACTAATAAAAAAAAATTGAATTCTAAATTTTAAAAGGAGAAAAGGAAAAAATAATAATACGGAAATAAGCCCCTGCACTTTTGGTTTAATTTGGTGAGATCATTCTTTGAATAACTCTGCTTCTATATTACGTGGGGCGAAAATGGAAGCCTCTTTGAAAAACAAAATTTTAAATTTTAATAAAAGCAAATTAAAAAATTCTATACGGCGAAATTTTATTCCTCGAAATTGAATTTTTTTAGGTAGTCGGACACCATATTGAATTAAAAGATTCGTAATAATGTTACCTTCTATCCTTCCAAATACAAAAAAAAAAAAAAAAAAAAGATAACAATGATGACGCCAGAAAAATATGACCACGCGTCATCAAAAATGTTGCGGTCATATTAAATATAAAGATATATGATATGTTTTGGTACGAGTACAAATTTGCGGTTGACTTTGGAGTTAATTATTGTGGCAAAACTTTTAACCCATTGTTTCTATAGTTCTTGCTCAGTTTCTTATGATTTTTATCTTTTTATTTTTTTTTAAGAAAGAGTTATAAGAATGGAATCTATCTATCTGAATTTGTAGACCAAATCATCTTTGATGCAACATTAACAAATTTGATTACGGAATTTTACAGTTTCTCCTATCCTTTGTAGAGTTATAAAATTCCAAAAAATTGTCCTCTTAAAAAAATTGTGACCTGGTGGCCAAGTGGCTAGCGCCGTAGCCTTTGGTTACACAGGCTCCATGTTCGGCGGTATGGATGTTTGTGAGTGGTTAGGAATCCACTTTAAACTGTAGGTCCCTCTCTGTTAGCCTTTTGTGTATACAAGATGACCATAGAGCGCCAAACCACACTACCATCTTAAAAATTGATGATATAGTGAAAAAAAAAACTACATAATTTCCCTTTTCATATTAAAAAAAAAAAATGCTGTTTACATACAATATTGAAAAATTTGTACAGAATCTTCACTAAGGACTATTTGTAAAAGCAATTCCATAAATTTAAAATCACAACTGTATTAACAAAATTGCATTGATTGAAGAATGCATTTATTTACAAGGGCTATATTTTCATAGGAGGCTGCACAGGTTAGTGAAAATTCTTGGAAGAACTTTTTCAATAAAATTCTATAAGTTTGGTTTTTTCTGATTTGATTTCTGCCACTTTCTCAACTTTAATGACAATTCCAACAAAGGTGTTTAAGGTATAATGATTTGGTTTGTCGCTCTACGGTCATTTTGTGCACACAAGGACTACATAGACCGGGATCTACAGTTTAACGTGGATTCCGAACCACTCACAAACATCCATGCCACCATCAGGATTGGAACCTGGAGCCTATGGTACCAAAGGCCAGGGCGCTAGCCAATTGGCCATCAGGCCGCTTATGGTATAATGAAGAGCATGCTTCCCTACAACAGCATAAAAGATTTTCCAAGTAAAACCTTTTTAAGGTCAAGCATCTTTTAATCCATAATTTAAAAGTAAAAAAACAAATTGGAAAGACTCGAAGAGAAATTTTTGTAAAGAGATTCAATAAGTTTGAACACATTTTCAAGGCTAATCACTGACATTAATCTGTAAAATCAAAATAGACATGCACCTTTAAAAAAATGCTAATTTTTAGATAAATAAAAGTTTACAGTAATAGCTTTCATACAAAATTATATGTATGGAATATGAATTTTATCAATAATTTTTATGATTCCAGTCAGGCGATAGATTACTAGATACAAACATAAGCAATGCCCACTTCTGCAGGGGTCACAGCATTCGTGTGTCCTTTAATCTACAACCTCAAGACACCCTTAGCAGAAGAAGGCAGCCTGTGGGGGGAGGGTGGAATAAATGCTCGAAAAGTAGAGGGAGGGTCGAAAAAACGTCTGGGCCAATCAAAATCCGTTCTTCCGTTACAAATTTGTACCCTTAGTAGTAACCGCTTTCTTACTTAAAAAAAAAAAAGCAAAACAAAGAAAGAAAAAGAATGGCAGAGAGAAATGTCAAATTACCTTTTATCGCAAGGGAAGATCCATGGCCACCGGTGACTTGCACCACTTTCTGCCCGCAACGGAGTCCGCATAGTTTGTCCCCAGTCATGCAAGAATGTAACGTGCCCATTACAGGCCTTATACCCGCCATGCATGGCTGGCTCCGAGCCCAATTTCAGGCGCTGACCTCTGGGTGATTTTCGTTTGCATACACGTCGTTTTCTCGACACTGATAAGCCTTAAAAGATTTTTTTCTCCGAATTTTGACAGGGAGGACCCGACGGTGATATTCTCCCGGCAAGGAAAAAGTAATAGCCCGAGTAATAAATTCGAATTCAAACTCGTGGGATTCGGTGGTATCATATACACTCACGCAGTAACCTTTTGGTGGAAAAAATGCTCACTTATGTGCATGCGGACGGTCCTGCTCGCACGCATGCATCAGGAATGCGATCTGGGTTCATGGAGACTCTTTCTTTTCTTTAATCTCCCAGTGATAAATAAGAACTATGTTTTTCTCTCGCACTCTTGCAGGGATTTCAAATATTCATATTTTAATCCACCTGAGGGTTTTTAAATTCATAACGTTTTATGCATAAGAAATATGAAAGACTTTGTCTCATGGAAGAATTGCTGTGATAAAAATTACAATAATTTCATACTGAAAAGTAATGGGCCTGAATGGCCGAGTGTCTAGCGCTCTGGCGCTCGGTGCCACAGGTTTCGGGTTCGAGTTCCGGCGGGGCCATGGATGTTTGTAGTGGTTCGGAATCCACTTTAAGCCGTAGGTCCCGGTCTCCTATGACTGTAAGAGGATGACTGTTACGGAGCCAAAGTCAGACTTCTATCTATGAGTGCTCCATCAGAACAGAATCACACCTCTTCACTCCTTCTATGGGGGACACGACAACAACAACACTGAAAAATAATCAAATCACTGATAGTGACCGTGATACAAGCAAGCAGTCTAGCTATTTAATTGAAATAAAATAGTATATTTATATATCTGTGTTTTCCAATGCTTACATAAATGTGATAGAAGGGATCAGTGAACGAAAGAAGGCGAACTAATGACCGAGTGATTAGCGCTCTGGTGCTCAGTGTCACAGATTTTGGGTTCATGTCCCGGCGATGTCATGGATGTTTGTAGTGGTTCGAATTCACTTTCAACCGTAGGTTCCGATCTAAATATGATCGCAAAGCGTTGTGGGGGTAGTGTTACTCGCGTCCGTTGTATATCTTTAAGTTACACGTATCCCCTAGGTCCTTCAATGAGTAACAGCGTTCGTTAGTGCAGTCCAAACGACAACTTCTTCAAGGCTAGTTTGTATTGGGCTGCTCACAGGGAAATGATCAATACCCAGTCCACGATGTAAATTTAAAAAAAAAGTGACGAGAGAATAGCGTTGTTTTGTCGCTGTTACTCCTAATCCAAATGATTAAAAAAAGTCATCGTACTTTTGCTGACATGCACATCTTCTTCTCGAACACTAATAAACCCCGAATATTTCTCCGAAATTTAACATGAAAGATTTAAAAGTGATATTTTCCATTTAGAGAAAACATCAATAGCCTGGAAACTAAATTCGATTCAGCCTGTTGGAATTTGGTGATGTCATCTCGTAACCTTCTGGTGGAAAAATGCTTAACTTGTGAAGTTACTGATCCTCTTATAACGCATGCATTAGGAATGTGCGCTATGTTTCTGGCATATTTTTATTGCGCTTTCAAAGAACGCGAAATATCCGAGGTGTAGTTTTAAATTCATTGCGCCTGCGCTTCATCGATAATGAAATAAGAAAAAGAAATCTGGAAAGCTGCTGTTTTCTGTCGCAGTGAATCCTGATGGTAATTTTGTTACAACCACTAAATAATCAAACCACTGATAATCCTGCATTATGATATATGTCCATAGCCTATACTTTTAGTAGTTATTTAATTGAAATAAATGAAACTGCTTGTATATTCAATCCCAACAGAAACAGGCGGAATTTTTGGCCACTCTTGGGTTGCTATAAAAGATCACGGCCATGTTTTGTGACTTCTATGGCCAGTCATGATTATTACAATATCCTGCTTTTATTTTTTCATGCATTATCTTCTCTGACAATAATAAACTCTAAAGATTCATTTTGAAAATTTAACATCGATTACCTAAAAGTAATATTCCTATTCTAGGAAATGTAACAGTTGAATATTGAATTCGATTTAACCTTGTGGAATTTGACGATATATACCTTCATATTGTAAGCTTTTGGTGTAAAAATGCTTGTTTATGTGATCTACATGGCTATATTTAGAATGTGTTCCTGGGAACTTTTTAAAATTTTTCTCCAAGTAAAATAAAATAATATATTTTCTATTATACTGTTGATTTTTCAAAGTTATAAGTTCGTTGTAAATAGTTTTTTTGTAATATCGTTTTTAATTTTTTATTCTTATAAGGTAGTTTTAAATTCAATAACATTTATTATAACTGACAATGTTAAGGATATTTTAAAGTTTGATTATTGCTTTTGGTGATGCACAGTTTGGTTTACATTGATGCATTATATCATCTTATGATATCATGGTACAATTAACTATTAAAAAATGTTATTCCTGACAAATTTCAGTTACAATAAATTTCAGATAAAATAAATAAAAGTATTTATTATTTGACTATATCTGAATTTATTTCTTGTCAGATATAGTCAATACTTTTGTTGCAACGCGCTTTGCATGTCAAAATAGTGATTAATCGGCAACTGGAGATGATAAATGCTATTAATTTTTGTGACAGTTAATAATCGTAACAGAAGACCACTTTTCATAATCGCAACCAGTTCACTCTGAAAAATGAAAAAAGATAAACTTGTACTATGACTTTGCAATATTTGTTATATAGGAAATTTTTATTTTCTGCATTTAACTGAATAAACAAGTTTCTTTAATTATTTTCCCAACTATAATATAAACGAACCTAGCCGATTTTTTATTGTTTCTTAACTGTAGAAAAGCAACTCACTGTGGTATTTTGTCATCGTCACAATAAATCATTATGACAACAAAACGCCCATGTTGAATGATAATGTCAGTGATATTTACTATAATTAAATAATTCCCTACTTCCAACATAAATATACAGAGCTTATTTTTAACAGTTCCTTGATTATGAGAAAGAAACTCATAGTGTCTTTGTCACAATACAGCAAAATCTCAACGACAATTCACGATGATATGATTTTTTTGATCATCTCTACAATGCATTTTTTGAACGCCAATTATTTTATTTGAACTATTAATCCATTTTTGAGAAAAAAACTCAAAACTTAATTGTTTAGATAATATTTCATGTGTTATTTGATTATAAATGAATTCTAAGTACATTAAAAATGAATTTTAATTATATTAAAAGTTTCTTGTGGACCAAATAAATGTAATTTAATTACTGACAAAGCGCATAATATGTATCATCAAAGTATTGAGATCATCTAAAAAAAGTAAACTTTCTTATTTACTATAAATACTTGTAAAATAAAAAAAAAAAGGTATTATTTATTTAAATTTATAAAAAAAATATAACTAGCAAAAATTGATGCATGTTTTTACGATAATATGGATTCAAAACTTTTCCAAGAAAAATGTACTTGATAGTAAATGATAGAAATAATGTAGGCCACACTATATACTATCAGAACAATAATCGAGCCTTCTTAGTAAAATCGGATATGTTCGAATTCATATTGTTAGGGAATAATTTTTATCTTAATTATCCATAAGCATAATTAATCATTTTCTGGGTTATTCAGTTTTTGCTTGTATCAAACATTCTGAAATAAACAAGAGTGAAAATAAAAGAAAGTTCCAGAGATATTATTTCTCAACAATTCTTCGAGTATACAAATCAATCATTCCAATTTTCTTATCTGGAAACCACTTGTACGATCACCATGTTCTAAAATTTTCCCATTGTTCTTGAAGTGCAAAGGTCATTTGGGTACATAAACATTGCTGTGAGAAAATAGCAAAACCATCCAAATATCAAGAACTAAATTGAGAGGAAAGACATTGCGACTACGAGAAAGAGCAGTCAAAAAACACAACAGAAAATCGATAAATAGTTTGAAAACTAAAATAAAGATTTGAAACGACAAGAAATTGCACATTCATGGACAATGTAAATATTTTAAGCTACAGAGTGTCCAAAAATTATTAGATACATGTATGAAAAGAAAAACATGGAAGAGATAAAACAAAATGTCTTTACTGGCATACAATGTAACTATAAAAATATAAATTTTAGCATGAGATGCCTTGATGGCTTGTAGAAGTCCAAATATTCTCAATTTTGCGCCATATGTTGGCAAATGTTTGAAGAATGTTGGAATTAAGGGAAGATATAATATGTTGCTGAAAGTTCTTCAAATTAGTACAAAGAATCAAATGCTCACAATGCTTCACATAATCCCACATAAAAATATCAAATGTATTTAAGTCTAGAGAATTTTCAGTTAGAACTCAGATATTTTTCCATACATAACATGAAATCGAGTCACCTTGGACTTATTACGAGTAACCAAAGGATCTGAGAGATTTATTAAATTTTGTAGATTTTGCAAGTTATTAAACACATTTCTGAGTTCTCCCATTTTTTTTTGCATAGTTTTTTAACTATGCTTTGCTATGCTATCTAACAACTTTTGGAATCCTTGAATAACGAATCAATAAATTAATTAAAAAAAAAAAAGGAGCTATAATTTCATGCAATAACTGAAGTTTTTTCCCAGTAAATAAAAAATACTTTACAAAGAATCGAAAAAAAAAAAAAAAAAACTTTAAGTCAATTAAGTTTAAATAAATGCCGTTGTATAACCTGATTATTAGATTTCTAAATGCCATGTTATGTGAATTTCTTAAAATGCCAAATAAAGAAACATTCCAAAGAATAACGATGGGTTCTAAAAAATTACAAAAACATTATTTTTATTTTATAAGTGAGAAAAATATATGCAATTTTCTTTTTGTATCACCCAAAAGTACTTCTTCATTATCTCTACTAATCGTCAATGAATGAGGACGTTTTGTATTTGGCAAAATAATCTCAGCATACAAGCTTTCTTCTGCATGAGATAAGTGCTCTACAATTTTACTTTTGTAAAAACAAAATTGCTTTACTTTTAACCGAGAGATTTTCATCAATTATAAAACTCAGTTCGCAAATATAACACAGCATCAGTAGTTAAATAACACAATTAAAAGATAATTTGCAATGAGATGAAATGATTATCGATTGAATATTTAAATATTTTAAAATGTAGGACGTCCAAGAATTATGAAAAAGTTAAGTAAAAAAAAAAAAAAAAAGAAGTTTTTAAAAGGCAAAAATAAAATGCCTTAACTAACTTAAATCTCTTAACTACTGGCATGACACCGAAGCTATTTAATACAGCTATTTTATTGACACGGTATTTGTGATTTAGAAAACTGATTTGGAAAGAGTAAAAAACATTAACCAATAAGTAACTATTAGAAGAATAGTTTTTTTTTTTTAAATATTTCAATTACATGATGTCATCTTGCTGCTTATCAGTAGTAGCAGGTATAGAAGTAGGCCTTTGTTGAGGTATGTAAACTTCATTTTGCAATATAAAGTCTGTTACTTTCTATTGTTTATTTACCATCCTGTTATTTACCATTTATTTACCTATGCATTACCTTCCAAAGCATGGACATCCTTCAGCCACTGCCTGCGGTAGTCGTAAAATAAAAATGTGTACACTCTTACTCTTATTTTCAAAAAAAAAAATTTCTTTGAAATAAACTCATTCGACATTATAATTTTAAATATGCAGTAAATATAATTTTTTCCACAGTATAGTCTTCACTGCAACCACAATTTGGAATATTTTTTTATTATTAACTGTAAGTCACCCCTCTCATGGAACTCAATTGAAGGATATTTTGGTCTAAGATTTTATCTAGAACGAACCTGAAAAATTTCGGTTTGCCATCACTTAACAAGTTTCGGACCAATGTCTTTTAGCTTGGAAGCTCAGCATGCTCTCCATCATGTTAAACCAGCAATTATAAAAGTCAATTAAATTAAAAAATTTTACAGTGTTTAAATACTAAGAAAAAAATAATAACAAGTAATATATATATATAAAAAAAAATTTATACTTTTTTTCACTTTATTGCAGAAAGTCCTTTATAAATAATTTTCATTCATTTTTTTAAGTTTATCTGGCGCCATCTATTGGTAGATACATGCAACTTAAATCTAAAAAAAAAAATTATTTAATTAAATTTAATTAATGAATTAACATTTGAATAAACTGTATTAACATTCAGTGTCCTCCGCTACAAGTTCAAAAAATGTATTTGAACTTGATTGGATGAATAAAGAGTATTTCATGAACGATTGAAAATTTGAACAAGATATATATATAGGAGAGTGTGAGCTAATAGAAGGAAGTGAATAATAATTAGACTCGTCGTAATTTACAAAAACTATGAGACTCGATGACAATTGTGACAACGTTTATCAATCGTCTCGCATTGATAGTCAAACTATTTAAAGGGAGTTTTGTGGACCTTTACTCATACAACATGCAAGTGCAGGGTGGATAGCTTAAAAACCCACCCTTTATCACCCTTCAATGAGCTGTTATGTGCCATTCATAAATGGAACACGAGGCCCACCGTTGTGCCCAAGAAGAAGTTTAAACTAAAAGACAGTGACAAATTTACAGACTACGCGTTAAAAAAACGACTGAGGTATTTAAAAGATTTCTCTACTTGTTAAAATAGCATCAAAATGTATGTTGATACTGGAGAAGAGGTGAGAAAGAAAAAAAAAAAAAAAAAAAGGGTGAGGGTGAGAAAAGCGTAGAATTTTTTTATCTTCTCACCCCTGTTGGTAAACTCGTCAAATTTCAATTCGAGGCTTGTCAAGACTTTGAGGGAAAACTCTACAACAGCAGCAATTGGCAGGGATTCGGAAAAAGGATGAGATACCGCTTTTTCAGTGGTGCCAACAGTATTTGGCACAAGGAACGGAAATTTTCAAATGAGCTTCTTGAAAGGGAATGACGGAAGGAAAAAAAATAGAGGGAAATTTTCGTCACTTTTGTGAAATGATATCACCTCGTGAATCACTCCAATAAAATCTTGCCAACTTTCTCGGATAACTTCATCGATATATCGATGCCACTTCTGAACGAATCGTAGGCGGCATTTTATAAATCGTTTATTAAATCGTGTCCTAAATACTGGAAAGTTTTAAATCTGAAAGGTGGATAGTGGGTTTGATTTTTACTACTGTGTCCAAAAATAAGACCAATTATCAAATTAAAATTCCCGGCGCTTATGGAATTTCAATTTTGCTTTTCTTTTAGGTTGCTGGCACTGTCCTTAACATCTATGTGAAATTTGAGGTCAAAATATTCATTAATGTTTGAGTTACTCTTGGATTTGTGAGACGCTAAAACTGATTCCGGCGATTTCTGAAATGTCTGAATTAACTGAGCAAAGAAGTTGCCCTAAATTTTGTTTGCGAAAACGTATAGAATGTCGCAGAAGGTATTCGGTGAGCATTCCTATATCAGAAATGTTTACGAGTGGTATAAACAGTTCAAAGAAGGCAGAGAACGCGCTGAAGACGAAGAGCCCTCTGGTCGACCCTCCACCTCAACCGACGAAGCTCACGTCCAAAAAATTAAAGGTTGGGTGCTTTCAAAACGTCGATTTACAATTAGAGACCTTGCTGATGATGTTGGAATTTCAGAAGGATCGGTCAATTCCATTTTGGGCCTCAAACGAAGGCAATGAAATAAATTTGGAAGAATAAATAAAGAGTTTGGGAAAAAAAAAAAAATTGGTCTTACTTTTTGGGCACAGTAGTATGACAAGGATGGAAACGATAATTTCGTACACTGAAAATTCTTTTTTGCCAAGACAATCGGGATTTGAGGGAAATAATGAGTGTGATGATCCAGATGCTCAAAATGACGGTGAAAATAGGTAGGTGCAGAGTAGCAGATTCTCCATCATTCTAGTAATGCTAATCTGCTGCAGATCTGATTTTCTAGCGGTGAATGAACACATACCAAAATGTCTGACATGCGGTAACAACTTTTTTGTAGGATTATTTAAGGTTAAAACAAGATAATTTGGTAAAATAATGTATAATAAAGTTATCATTCTAATCTTAATAAATCACTACTTTAAAATATTGCTTGTAATATAATTATAAATTAAATATGTTTGTTATAAATGTTGCTTGTAATATATGTAAGAAATAAAATCTCGAGTAATATGCAATAATACTTAAACTTTTTAATAACTATATTTACTTTTAAATTAAAATTATTCTAATTGAAAAAAAATCTCAATAATAATGTAGAACTATATATTGTAACAAAAAAAAATAATAATAATAGTATGCAAATAATGATAATATTTATTCAAATAATATTATTGCTTTGTAAATATTGCTAAGTTTAGGCTGTATAGATCGCTATTCCAAAGAAATGGAACTCAAAGCCTCCAAAGATGTCATGGCAAAAATTGTGCATATCAAACTATATTTGAACAAGTTGCAAGAAACTATTAGATATGCCTAACTGAAATTTTTTATTCTTAGTTAATTAGTAACGTTCAACAATCATATTTGCACGTATTTTATATAACTACGCTTTTTTAATTTAAGACATAAATCGAATTAAATAGCATTTTTTAAAAACATCCTTGTAAAACTTAAAGTGACATTTTTAGAATTAGAATTAATTATAATAACTGCGCTTAAAACTTTTTTATTATCAGCCATTTCGAATTGATTTATTTCAAAATGGGGATAGTAATGAATTCATAAATACTTGAAATACGAGATATTACATTGAATTTTTAACCAGAAATATTACTTATATAATTTAATAAACAGAAAAATGTAATTCTAAATTATTTATCTTGTCAAACTTAATAGTTAAAAACAACTAAAAATAATTTATTCAAAACATCCACAAAAGGCATTGTACTTAAAAGGGCGTTCAATTCAAATAAGAGTATTTTAATTTTAAAATTATTCGTTATTTATTCCATTTAACTACTAGTTTCTTTTTAAAAATTAATATGTATCTATAATACAAACTAAAATATTTTGTGGGTCGTAAAAAAGATTCGATACTTAATATTATATAAATAATTTATTTTTATTTTTGTGATGTACCATAGTCAAACTATAAACAATTTTAAAAATCATTGCATTAGATAATATAAAGTAAAATTATAAAGACATCTCTCGTTGTAATAATTTGTTTGTACTTGAGAGAATAGTTTACTTTGAAATATATTAAAATTTCATATTAGGGAACATAAAATATTAATAAATAATATTTATTTTATGAGGATAATTTTAAAAGGAAAGAAGGATAATTTTTAATAAACATATCTATATTTATATATGGTAGCACATTTTTTATCAATATTTAGAATTTTAAATATTCGCGTCAAATAAAGGGGTTTTTGCATAAACTGATGTATGAAATGCATAAACTGATAAAATTTATTTGCTATCGCATTCGGTGAAAGACTTTTTGCTTGTAATTATTTTTACACAAACATGAACATTTTTAATGCTATCGTACGATCTCTAATAATGTTAACCCATAAAAAAATTCAAGACAATAAAAGAAATAAATTCCTTCAAAATTGAACCTTCAAAATTCAATTCTGATAACGGAGAATTGACTTTCCGACTTTTAAACCTGTTGCTATTTAATGAATTTAGTGTTCTATGCATAATTTGCATTAAAATGTATTGGTGTTAATAATACATTGCAGACTAATTTTAACAAATCCTGAGGACATTTTACTTTTCCTGTTTACCACCGAATTTTATTCAAATTATTATTATTAAAGAATAGTTTAAATTATAAATATTTCAAAACTTCTTTACCTATCTATAAAAAAAAAAAAAGCAAATAAAAAATATCAAAATTTATAGATATGCGTTAATTTTTTCTCATGTTTAGCTATCTTATTCCAGACATTACATCTCGTTATCCTATTTTGAACTATTTATTGATTTGAAATTTTTGCGTATAATTTTATCTTGAAACTCCAAACTTTTAAACGAGTTTTTTTTTCATGAAGAAACAATAATATTGCATATCTATGCTCATATCATCTTTAAATAGGCTACATACAAAAACTTTATATCACGTAGGGATACAAAGAAAAAGCTATATTCTACAGAGGACTTTATCTGGATTCAAATGCTAGCTACATTTTTAACAGTAATGATCCGGATTTATTTTCCATATCAAATTCGATAAATATGAGATATATTTTAAATCACAACAGAATCACAAATAAATCACAATAAAAATCTGAGTAGAATTATAAAATCATCTGAATAATAGAATCACAATAAAAATCTGTATGTTAATTTCTTCTTCAATTGATAATAAAAAAAAAAAAAAAAGTCATTTTTATTTGAGTTATTAAAAAAAACAGCAGTTGAAGTCACAAATAACTAATTTAATTTCAACTCAAGCATTTATAAATTATTAACTTCAAAACTGTTTAATGTTAATGACAGTAAATTCAAACACCGATTACGATTTGAGTGGACATTTTTGCTATTTCTTTTTAAAAGAAATACCACTTCAAATGCGTATATTCAAATCTCGATAACACCGCCAAAAAACTACCAAATTCCGAGATCCAAACCGTCTCAAGTGTCGCCAAAAACACGAACAGAAGGCCAAATGTGGAACACATAGCTTACATTCCATCCCGCTTTGTCCAGTAAACGGCAGGGTGACTCTTTCGATTGGACGAGCGATCCGCACACCGCGACACCACCATTGGGTGCCGCTAACGCTTGGATCCGTAATTACACAAGTCATTTGTCGCAACACATTTTCCTCGAATGGAAGAGAACGATAAGGTTCGCTCGGTGGCAGCGCCCTCGCTCGTAAAAATCACACCGCGCGTTGCCATTTCCATAAATAATTTCGAAAGCCTCTCGATCGCCAATTCGCAAACGAAAAAGTTTTTCCTCCTTCTGTTGTACTCCTACACCAGACGAGAAACATCTGCTGGCTTTTCACCTGCTGGCGGGCAGACGATAGAGACGACATATTCGTATTGAAAAAGAATAATCCTTATTTATTTAGCAAACAATAAAGATATGAAAATGGCATCTTTGAAGTTACGTTATTAATCGCATAAATTGATTCTTGCACGAAAAAAAGGGGGAGGGGGGGATTGGTGGAAAAGATAATGTCGCAATGAGCGTGTTTTAATTTAATTTGAAAAGTTTTGTAGTTATTGCAGATACGAAAACTGTCACGAATTTATTACATTAAATAATGTCCAGTTAATAATTTACATTAAATAATGTCCAATGATATAGAATGTATGTTAAATAATAGAAGTAATAAAAGACAATGTTATCCCTTTAAGACCTAAAAATTTTTAACAAAAAAAATTAAAAAAAAAAACAAAATTAAATAAAAATTAAAAAAAAAAATGAAAAAAATTTAACACTTAATTTTTTTAAATTTTTAGTACATATTGATTTCAGTGATACTAAAAAAAATAATTAAAATAATCTATGCCCCCTCCTGCACTGATTTTCTTTTTGAGAACTGATTTTGTTATAAAATTGCAGTTTTAATCTAATTGAAAAAACAGCTTAAATTACTTTTAAATTTTGGTTATGCAGTGGATCAACAGGGGAGAAAAATGGATATCTCCGAGTTAACGTTTAACAATACAGAGAACATTAATAATATTACATCCATGGTGAGAAACAATTAACTTAGAAATGCATTATATATGCTTAATACCAACCCATAATTGATATTAAACAATTCTTAACATATCAAGTGACATCAGAATTTCGTATTTTAAGGACAGTTTGAAAATTTTTTTCAATTATTAAGATAAATTTAAGATATAAAATCCTACGAAGAAATTTTTCTTAGATAATAAAAAATATCCACTGCAATTTACTTCATTTAGGGATATCTGAATTAATTATGTTTAATGTAATCACATCCTGTTTAAATGTTATTTTCAAAGTAGCTTCAAATTCTAAAAAAAAACTAACTATCAGTTGTAAATGTTATACTTACGAGATATTTACGGTTAGGGACTTTATATATATATATATATATATAAAGTGCAAAATGTTGAAAATAATATGATTTTAAAGTTTTCCGACACCTAAACTCAACCTAAAAAAAAATGCATCTTTGTACCAAAGTAGGCGATAGCGCCAATGGGGAATTAATGGGGTGTGTGATAATAACATTTAATAAAAAAAAATAAGAGGTACAGCGAAAAGAAAAAAAAGAAGGAAAAAAAAGACGATAAAATTTAGAAAAATATTTGTCTACGATTCAAAGACGGCTACCAACAATTCTGGGTGATACTACAGTTAATCCTGGATAATAGATAATTTTTAATTGCATTTTTTCTTCTTCATATTTAATTGAACTCTGTTCTAGCATCGTCACAGTATGGTTTAAAAAAAAAAAAAGAAAGAAAGAAAAGAATAAATGAAAAGAAAGAAAGTAGGAGGCAGACTGCAAATAGCTAATCGTGGTAATTTAAGAATACTTCAGACAAAAATAGGTCTGGGGATTCATTCATTCATCGACAACAGCGCCAGGTTCACCCTTCTCACTGGAATCAGTTTTGATGGGATTCATAATTTTTTTATTCAATTCCTTCTATTAGCTGACACTCTCCCCATATATATCTTGTTCAAATTTTCAATCGTTCATAAAATACTTTTTATTCATTCACTCAAGTTTGAATACATTTTTTTTTTTTAACTTATAGTGGATGACACTGGATGTTAACACAGTTTTTCAAATATTAATTCATTCATTAAATTTAATTCATTAATTTTAGTTTTTTTTTTTTTTAGATTTACGTTGCATATATCTATCAATAGATGGTGACAGATAAACTTAAAAAAAAAAAATGAATGAAAATTATTTATAAAGGATTTTCTGCAATAGAGGGGAAAAAATTAGGAATTGACTTAAAAATTTTTTTTTTTCATATTATCCTTCGTTATCTTTATTTTCTGTGAGAGAAATTATTATGGTTGATTTTAATAGATTCTTTATTATTTTTTTTTTATAATTGCAAGTTGCAAGGTTGCAAGTTTATTTGTAGCATCTTTGTTTATTGTCTTAAGACACAGATTGACAGGTAAATACATACAGGTTCTATATTTGTCTGTTTGTTCGCTTAAAAGAAGGTAGATTTTCTGGTTTGCTTTGGCTTATCGCTCTATTGTCATGTTGTGCACACTTTAGGCTAATTAGACCGGGATCTACAGTTTAACGTGGACCACTCACAAGCATCCAAGTCACCGCCAAGATTCGAATCTGAAGTCTGTGGTACCAATGAGGAGGGCGCTAACCAATTGGCCCTCAAGCCACCGGTAGATTTTGAAGAGGCAGTGAATAATTTTTTTTTCTGAAAAAGGAATAATAGGAGAAATAAATTTGGGACCCCTCCTTTAAACCAATTTATTGCCCTACTCAAGCAATTGGTGACTCACACAGCTAGCACACAAAACGCGGTTTCGAATTCATTCGCGGTGTGTATTAGGTCGCAACTTTTAGAACCCAGGAGATCAGATAGCGATTCTAATAGTGTGTTTGACATCTATAGTTAGGTGTCTCGACACGCAAATGTGGGATAAATACTCCTAAAAAAACATGAAGGACTTCATTAGCCCATATCAATTGATGAACTGTTCGTGGCGTGTATTAATCAATCGATGTAAAAAGAATTACCTCAGAAGAAATATCTCAGCTCTACGCTCAGGGGCCTGAATGGCCGAGTGTCTAGCGCTGTGATGCTCGGTGTCACAGGTTTCATGGTCGAGTCCCGGTGGTGCCATGAATGTTTGTAGTGGTTTAGAATCCACTTTAAACCGTAGGTCCCTGTCTCATATGACTGTAGAGTCAGACTTCTCCCCCACATCATTCCCAAACTGTAAAGGTGCAACTCAGCTTTAATCACAGTGAAGTGGTGTTGTGTAGTAGTAGTAGCCCTACGCTCAGCGCTCAACCATCATATTAGACAGGGACCTACGGTTTAAAGGAATTGTTCCGAATCACTACAAATATCCGCAGCATCTCCGGGATTTGAATTTGAAATCTGTGGCACCGAGGGCCAGAGTAATGTTATTTACAAACAATGAAAAACGGCAGGAAATTTCATTTATAATTTAATACTTTTAATTCTGAATTTGATATTATATTCTTCATATAAGTAATGAGCTTTCTCGAATAAATATTATGAAATATTCAATCATGAATGCAATAACATCACTTTTTTTTATGACGATTTCTTAATGCGTTTGGAGTTTTCTTCCTTAACAGTAAACCAGACATTTTTCAAATAAATTATGAATTAGAATTTCTTTGTTTTCGAAAATATCAGTCTCACATGCTGGAAAACACAAAATTTACGAAATTAAATTTTTAAAAAAAATTATAATGATAAAAAGAAGGCGAAGAATTAATGGATATTAAAAATGCGACAACTTTATAACTTTAATGTCCATTGTTTTTTAAACGGAATTGAAAATTGGCCACGGGGTTTAAAATCGACTACAATTTGTAAATCAAAGGTATTTTTGTTAAGGTAAAAATAATGAGTTTAATGAGGCTGAAAAAAAGTGGAGTCGAGTCAAAGCCATCCATACAAGAGATAAATTTCACATAATTGATAATCGGTTCAAATTTGCAAAGGAAAAAATAAAAAAAAAAAGGAATTCATAAATCTTTGCAGACATTTGTCTAATGCACAGTGTAAGATTTTATTTCCATAGAATTTGCATTTTCATACGAGCATTTAGTACAAATGGTTTAAATTGATGCATTGTTTAATAAAATGAGTGACAAATTATTATCTGAAAGAAAAAAAAAAATCAAAAATGTATTTGTCAAGGGAAATTTCTACAAAAATCTGAAAATGGAAAAATTATAAAAATATAACAATCATAAAAGAATAAGAATGCTTCTTGGCATTCCAACTTTAAATATCAAAATTAATTTCTCTAATGATATTTATATATATATTTTCATTGAAACTATACTAACTGAATATATATATATATATATATATATATATATAATGTTGGAGGACTATTTATTAACAAATTTCTTTTACAATAGTATCCAATCAAGGTAGCTGCTTAATGGCCAAGTGGCCATCACTCTGGCATTTGGTACCAAAGGCTTCAGGTTAGAAAATCCTGGCGGTGCATGGAGGTTTGCGAGTGGTTCGGAATCCACGTTAAACTGTAGGTTCCGGTCTAATTAGTCTAAAAGTGTGCACAAAACGACCGTAAAGCGGCAAACAAAACAAGATGACCCTTAGGGAGGATATACCATTGTAAAAGAGTCCACTAAGTGTGACCAAAAAACTTTGGCAACTTTATTAAAAAAGTATATATATATTTTTGCGAGATATATATACATATCTTCAAAAATGCATTTAAATGAAAATAATTTTTATGCATTTATTTTATGTTAATTTTATGCTATTTTTATTAAAACTTTTTACCAAAATAAAACTATTATAAATTAAAAAATTATCAGTAGTATTAAAATATCAGCAATTATACTATTATTTAATAGAAGCTTATATTAGCTCTTATACGAATCGAATGATGAGATTTTGAAATAAATGTATTAAAAATTAATACGTCAATATCCAACATTTGTTGAGAAATTTAAGGATAAACGCTCCAGTTTTAACTTGCATATTATGTTTATAACAGTTTACTTTTCACACATGTTAGGAAGAATGCATTGCTGTTATTCTGTTATATAAATTAAATTTTATTTCTATGCTTTGTTTGTCCCTCGTACCATATGATAATGATATATACGAAGAATATAACAAAAAATAAATAAAATAACGTAAATTGCTTCATGGGAGTTATCCGGGTTTACTGTCATACGATACTTCAATGTGGCTCAGTTACTCCTAAATGCTCTCCCGGAAAGCAATGGTGCTCGTTGTTCGTCATACACATGAATAAAGCACAAGGCTCATAGATATTTAACAACAATAAAAAAATTAATTCGGCGAAGTGGACTTTAATTAAATAGAGAAGCATTTGTAGCATTGTTTTTTAACTGCCTTGTTAAAAAAAAAAAAAAAAGTAAAAACCATACATGACATGAAGGACTATAAGAATATAACGACCTTACATTTATTATACGAATCTATTCAGATAAAATTTCAAAAAACATTTTTAACACAGAATGTATTTTATAGCAGGGAAAACTAATTACAAAACATGCACAAATTATCAAAGCCCACTATTTAACATTTGAATATTGTATACCATTAAAATTATCTCTAATTTTGTTTGTGACTGTAATTAAAATAATAGGTTAAATAAATTATAAATAATACGATACTAGTGAAGAGTCATTTATAATGAAAGTATACGAACTTTCATTATTGTTTTTTTATACATTGATTTTTTTCTATGAGTTAATTTAAATAGTTGCCTTGTAAAAGGAAACTTGATCCTGTTTAAATTATGTGGAGAAAGGGTATATGAATTATAATGTGTCATTAAAAATATAAAACATATGGAATGACTAATATATCATATTCATTAAATGCAAAATGGTAAATTCTTTTTTTTTCCACTATAGAATAAAAAAAATAAAAATCCTCTTATACTTAAAAACAAGGAAATAAAGAGAAATAATTTAAATGGGTCTTTTTAGACATAGCGGTCATTAATGTCAAGCTTTTGGACATTTCTCCGAAATACTTGTCTACCAGGTGAAAACAACAAAGTGAAGTGATTAAATAGATGTCAGACTTGTTTGACATCGTCGCAGACAGCGTTGGTGAAAGCAGCTGGACGTTTAAAATGCACAAATAGTAAATAATAAAAAAAAACACCTAAAAGCGTTTGCTGTCAGGAAATAAACACCATGTAATGTCAGACTTACGTAAGAATAATCTGATTGCTTTTAAAAATATCTTTTGTTACTGACAACACGAAAAACAAACCCAACGAAACAGAAATATAAAATATTCTGTCATGATCTTCGATTATTAGTTTGATGACAAGTGCATTTAGGACATTAGCATTCATAATTGATTCTAAACATGTGCGATTATCGTAAAAAATATTCTAGATGTCTTTCGTAAACGCATTCAATGAGTAACATGGAATAATTAAATGTTGAAAGACTAGACACAATCGCAAATCAATTTAGATAACATCAACATGATAAGTTAACTGCAAATATTAATTTAATAATTAATGATATGATATGTATTGAATTTTGGGGGATGGCCGGTCAGAGAGCAAGAAAATTTCCCTTCGTTTGAGTTTTATTATTATTCTTTTTTTAATTCCTTCTATTAACTCACACTCTCCCTATATATATCTTGTTCAAATTTTCAATAGTTAATAAAATACTTTTTATTTATCCACTCCAGTTCAAACACATTTTTTTAACTTGTAGTGGAAGACTTGATGTTAATACAGTTTTTTCAAAGATTAATTAATTCATGAAATTTAATTAATTAATTTTAGTTTTTTTTTTTTTTTTTTTTTTTTATTTAAGTTGCATATATCTACCAATAGAGGACGCCAGAGAAACTTAAAAAATGAATAAAAATTATTTATAAAGGACTTTTTTGCAATATAGTGGAAAAAAAGTAGGAATTGACATTAAAAATTTTTTTTATATTAAATCCTTATCAGCATCCAGTGATAATGCGAGTTAGCAAGAGTCCTAATAGGCAAGAAAGAGAGGGTTTGGTTCCCTTTAATGGAGTTCACTGCAGTCAGTACTTGAAACGATTAGTGGACACAGTCTCAGTAGTCATTCTGATAGGAACTTTGTATCAGCAATTCTGGTTAGAATTATCAACACAAAAGAAAATAAGTAGCAATTATTATTGAAAGTGTTCCCTGATAGCATTACTCCTTCCCTAATCCCAAGGGAGGACGTTGATCCACCGAAGTGGTTTAAAAAACGAAAACTGGTTCATGCACCATGTAAACATAAAGCGAAATATATTTTTAATTTAAAATTGATGTTCTGTCAAGGTGATAACAGAACATTAAATTGTGTGAATATTTAAAAATCTTACGCAACTTTCATTAAACGCATATCATTTGGGTTTGAACAGACTGGTACACAAATACACTATGTGGAAGAAAGTGATGGACACGACACTAAACGACATATATCAAAATTATTAGGAGGTTCCTGGATCACAGCTGCAACCCTTTCTGGGCACTTTCCATTAAATTAGGGCCGCCGAACGTCCAGTGTACAACTTAAATAGTTCCTTCGATGATGGATGAGGTTAGGTTTGAACCCGCCGGTCCCTGCTGGTGAGAACAAGGTCGTCCACTTCGGGGTTTGTTCTGACAGTGTCCCTGTCGTGTAGCGACACCAAACGTGCTACAGTTGATTTTGAGCAGTTACGGAGACGGGATATCTCCCTTAATTGACACCTTGGCAAGATGCAATCCAACCAACACACCTTTCTCGAACTCAGACAACTCTTCCCTTTTGGCGGCATCTTGACAAAAACAACTTAGTCGACTCCACAGAGTATTTATCGGATATGGCTGACACGTGATACCTATTATTGTGCATGTCAGCTGTATTGTCGACTTTTTCTACTTTTCGAGGTGTCCCGTCACTTTCTTCCAGATAGTGTAATTCCTTCAGAAGAGGGTTAGGTTTGAAAAACAAAACGAAGCTAGATATTTTATAGATCAGACCATTGTCCAAATTTAAAAATAGCATACTGTCATTTTACTAATATAAATTCAAAATGTTTAATCAAATGTTTATTAAAATTTTTAATTGCATGTGAATTTTAAATTTATTACATACACGTCTTTTTAAATCATGTTGCGATTTTAACATAGAATATGTTTCACAGACGAGTCAGTCGGTTTAAAATTCCACAGAAGAAGAGAGACGTAATTTTTCCCAATCTATTCAGGCGACTGCTTTTCAAGTTGTTTCTATGGTATCAAGTTAAGATATTAAAAAATGAATAAATCAAAGTTCTTTTTTAACATTTTGTTCAGAAAAGTTTTTCCTAGCGAGTCGCTTAGACAAAGTTTCTGTTTTTAAAAGGTTTATTGCTGAATAAGATTAATTATAATCAAGAACTGGTTAAAAATAAATTTTTAATTAAAAATAATATCATTTATTGGTACTTTTATGATGGTAATATGATAGATGGTAACTGATAACGAGAAAAGAATTAATGATATGTTTTATGATGTATCAATTGATTAAAATAATATCTTGTAACTATCCTAAATAGAAGATTAATGTGCGATTCGTACAAGAATCATATATATTAAGCATAAATGTATCTGGTTCCTAGACTTATGCTTTCATTAAAATTTTTTTTCCTCTCTTTCTCTCCCTCTCTCTAAAAATAAACTAATGCTGTACTATAGGAGTCCTATCGTTAGGCAGGATAGTTGTGTTGATGAATATCATATGGATATCATAAAAAATAGTGTGAAGAGTAATAATAAATTCTCCGTGGTTCGTCAGAAATGACTATCATTCAATTGCCCTACCCAGCATCAAAAAATGATCTCTCACATTACAAATCGCGATAAGTTCAAATCTCCCACATTACTTTTTCCCTCCCTATTAATTCTAAACGCCTTCAGGCAGAGTACCCATAAAGTCTTTTACAATTACAAAAATTGACTATAAAGGCAAATGAAAAAAACAGGTAAATGAAAATGAGATGCTTATATTTTTAAAATATACATTAAAATTTTTTAAATATATAAATAAATATTTTTAATTAATATTTTTAATTTAAAAATTTAATATTTTTTATATACATTAACAAAATAATTTAATGAAAAATCAAATAAATAACTTGATAAGAGATATTACATAAATTTAATAAGTGTTATGTAGCAACCAAATACAAAAGCGATGAGTCAAATATTTTATTAACTAAAGTTTTTATTAACCATTTTTTTTTTTTTTTTTTTAATATCTTTCCCTCAAAATACTTGTGAACAGCTTTATATTGATCCAAACAGTCTAATATATCCTCTAACAACAACCCAATCTACTTTATTTAAAGCAATTTTAAAACGGATCCTATATTTACCAATGGGTATCGTATACCTAATAAAAAGTTATGCTAGACGTGCTATAGACCACAAAATATAATTTTATAGCTAAAAGTGAATCGTGATCGTTATTTAATCTTTCTTTAAAATATGAAAATACAGGATGTCCATAAAAAATCTCTTCACAATTTCAAAAATGCACTGCAAAGCCAAATGAAAAGACAAGCAAATATTTATAAAATATGTAATAATAACAATATTATATATAGTCCTCCTCTCCCATCATGTGTAGAGACTATATATAATCTCATTTGAATTTTCAATTTTTTTCCAATTTAATTTAGTAATATATAGGCAATATATCTTATTAAATTAAATTAGATGAGACAATATATATGTATGAAATGTACATGTATATATACGTACGAAACAAATCAAGATGATACTCGATTTCTTGTCTTGTTTATCCTCATCCATCGGGTCAGTACCATTAGAGGTCCTCTGATTTAGATGAATCATATCACGTGTTTTTGTTCGATACACATTATCTTTATGGAAAGAAGTCAAGGGAAATGATGAAAAAATCTGATTTGCCAGGTATCCAGGGTTATGTTAAAGATATGCCACTATTGATGAGGATATACTATTATGAACATAGTAAAAACAATTTGTGCTACTAATGGTGCCTAGTATATAGAGATGTACTAAATTAAATTAGAATGGAGGAATCGATTACTTGTAATGGATGCTAATAGGATATATGAAATAAAAATTTAAAAGACAAAAAATTATTATTGTGAATTTTAATTAATTTTCTAATATATGTTATTTAATTAAAAATTAAAATTATTTTTATTGGGATTCAAACCCCTCTACAAATACCTTTCGCCCTCCTTTTACTTCAGTTCCGTTTGAATCTGTCTGAATTGACCATTTGTCAATTTTTCGCACAGTAGGTGGTGGAGCTATGGAGTTATTTCCTAGCTAGTATTGGTTAAAAATGACGTCCACATCTTACACATTAAAATTTGTTTCTCGTGTATTTGGTGAAGTTTATGAATTTATTTTTTGGGCTTTTATCGATTTTAAAGGTTGTATGCCCTTAAAATATTACAAAGAAATGCAATGTATGCTTAGCTGTACAATTAACACATTTTTAAATAGTTCTTTTCAAATTATGTTCCTTTAACAAATATTATATATATATGCTTATGTTTGTGTGTGATAAAAATTTAAATTTTTAAACCAATAAAGGTAAGTATTATGTACATAAAAAGTTTTTGATTTGATTTAATAAGTTTTATTAATAATATTCAAATATTACAATAATTAATATATATATATATATATATATATATATATATATAAAAAGTATATATATATATATTTGTATATATATATATATATATATATATATATATATATATATATATATTTTATATATATATATATATATATTTATATATATTTATATATTTATATATATATATATATATATATATTATATATATATATATATATATATTTATATATATATATATATATATATTGAAGTTAGCTCTTTTTCCTTTTAGTTTTCTTATATATTTTTATATGAAATTAATAAAATTATAAAAAGATAGCTAAAAAACAAAAGTATCTTATTCGCATATACTCCACGACACTTGTACGCACTCTAGAATTAAATAAATTATTAAAATTATAAAAGTTATCGAAATTTATTCTGTTTTAAAAGGTGAAATAAAATTAATTTTAAGCAAAAATGACACACTTTGAATATAGTGGCGCCATCTACTGATAGATTTGAAAACTGAAAATTCTAAGAATTGTTTGTCAATAAAGTAAATAAATTGTAATAAAAATAAATAAATTGTTTATGATTTTTAATGAATTTTCTTAGAAGAAAGATAGTTTTAATCACTTAAAAATAAATAATTCTGTTTAATAAAAATGGTTAAAATGTTTACATTATATTCAGAATTTCAATAAAATTTAATTTTATAGTTACGTAATTTAAAATGAAAATAATTTAAATTTAATATTTTAGCAAAGTACTTAACATTTTTATTCAAAACTCTTTAACAATACGAATATTAATTGATATTTAGTCTAATTGTTCATTTACCACTTTTTGAATAAATCTAAAGTTCTATGCATACTTTTTATTTTCAAATTATAAAAAAAAATTCCTTGTAAACCAGCAGTTTTCATTATAGTACCAGCCATTTTTTATTCTAAAGTAATATTTTACCCTTGAAAATCAGTACATTCTTATTACTATACATTCTTTTAATGTCTTCACTGAATAATGACATGATTCCCATAATAATTCAGTCTATTTTAATACCTTTCTGATCAATTACCTTTAAATGTTTGAATTATTCTCTTTCTAGTACATTAAGATTAAAACAAAATTGAATTAAAAACTAATATTTTGTTAAGAAAAGTATAAAATGAGGATATTCAGACCATTTAACAATCGCTCGCAGTCAAGCTACATGAAATATATCAGGGCAACGGTTTATTATTCGCATACATGTAAATTATCAATATTTTTTTTTTCCTAATTTTTGTTTATTAATGCATGTTTTTACAAGGATACATGTGATATATTCAAAGATGGCAAAAATTCCGATGGCAAAATTTCCTAAAAGGCACTTATTATCCAACTATGAACTATGACTCGTTATCCAATCCAATTATGAATTATGACTCGTTATTCAATTATTTTCGCAAAACATAATTGTTGCAAATTGGGAGGATAATGCCTTCCGGGAGGATTTTAAGGATAATAACCTCGAAATTGGGTGTCGTATATTAGAGAAACCCGAAAACTCCTAGCAAGTAGCCTGCGATTTGATGCAAGGTACTTGACACACATCACATTTGCAGACAATGGACTAGGACGTCACTAAAGGACCAGAAACTGAGGGCAACTACAAAAGCTTTAAAAATACTTTTTTAAAGAAACTATAGGCAAATAATCGCTTTAAATACTTTCTTTTAAGCGCACCAGTTTCATTATTATTATTATTATTATTTTACATTTTATTAATTCAATTTTTTTAATAATTTAAACCGTCTCATACATATTTTTTTTTGTACACATATGCATATTTATTTACTATGGCGCTAAATCTAAATGGTATTTATTACTGAAAATGCGTTTATTTTTTGACGAGTTTTTCGGTTCGAAGAAGAATTTGCATCACTGTGACATCCAAATCCTCTTCGGTAAATATTGTGTGAAAATAACTCTGCGTTGCTGAACATTTTAGGATGAGAGACGAGAAGTTATTGATATGATGAATGTAAGGGCTCTGACAATATTTACAATTGTTTAAATAATAAATATTATTTACAAAGAATTTAGTATAAAATCATCACTTAAAATTTAAGCTATCTTTTCGTTTTTCGTCAAAAATATGCGGAGTTTGGTAATAAATACTTAAAATTATTAATTATGATTTCGAAAAAAAAAAAAATTTTTTTAACTTTTTTACTTTCTGATTTAAAACAAAAAAATGTTTTTTGAATATAACTATTACCTTTCCATAGAATGAAAAGCATATTGCACAGATATATTATTTTGAAGGTTTATATAATTAATAACATTACTTAAATGCATATTTAGAAAGATGCAAGCACACTTTTTTTATTATTCTGAGGCAAAAATCGCCAAAACGTCTAAATTAATCATGCCATTACTTATAAAGATAGAGCATCACATTTGATGTTACATTTTCAGAAAGATAAGGAATTTACAAATACTTTCTCCTTATAAATCGATTACTTACAATTATCTTTTTTTTTTTTTTATCGAAATTCCACCTGTTCTGAAGAAAAATTCTCACTAAAGAACATATGAAAACAACAAGAAAGCTTCATTAATAACTAGATCCTACCCTAAATTGGCCCAGAATATTTTAAATTGCCTGTCAGACAGGCTTAATGCCAAGTGTATCCAGACACCGATGTGACATTGAATCAGATTGGTTATTAACACTTAATTATCTTTTCTCCCGTCACCTCAAAGGCACACAGAACATTAGTTTTGTTTGCAGGTCATTAAAGACGAGACAGCCGACGACGGCTGTCACTTTCGTCTAATGAGATAACAAATCGATAGCCAATCTCTGTAATAACGGGGGTTGGGCTTTTTAATAGCCTGTTTGACGGGAACCGACTCAACGGACAAATGGAATAATCATTTAGTTTGTCGTGTTGATTGTGTTAGCAACAGTAAAAATGAGGTTTGTCTGACAGCGAATGTTATGTTTTCTTTAAGATTAGTTTGCAAAAGCAGCGACCAAATTTCTTAATTCAGATTCACAATTGATCCTTTGCAAAAAAAAAAAAAAAGTTCATCTGTTGTAAAATGGTGTATGTAGAATGCACAAGTGCATGAGCTGCCACGTAACATTTTTTTTTAATACTTCTGAATTTCGATATATAATAAAAATATATGTAGGTAGTGTAAAGTAAAAAGGGTGATGGTGTGTCTAAGAGAATTTAAAGGAAGAACAGACTGTTCGCTCTGCATCACTTTAAATTCACATTATTTGCAATATTTACAAAGAATAACATTTCTCATCAACCGACATTCTACTCACCAAAGATTATCCACCGCTACACTGAATTCTCTACGTCATAGCACTAATCTCTCACAATTTTCTGAAGTTCTTTGCAAAGTTCTGAATTACATATATATATATATATATATATATATATATATATATATATATATATATATATATATATGTATGTATGTATGTATATATGTAACAACAAAACACAAACAATTACAACAAAAGTCAATACCGGTATTCGCTACAATCAAATTTGTATAACAAAATCATCATAGCAATCGCAATACGAAAACTCTGAAGTGTCTCACATTCAGGCACATAATAATTAATTATATAATTCAATTCTTCATATAATTCAAAAATGAGCTACAGAGCACGTGACTTGATATTTATCAGTACTTATATTTAGATACACATATTGATCGACAGTTTTAAACAGACATAACTAAAATCACGGGAAAATAAACGTTTATTTTAAATAAAATTTTCTCGTGTTTCGCGAGGATATTAATTTGTTTTAAATAATAACTTATTTTTTTTTATTTTATAGCTTTTTTTTTTTTTTTGAAGGCGCCACAAACTTCTAACCCTGACACACCATCATGTTCGCACATGATAATAAAATGGAAATTAAATTTCATTAATCAACGAAAATTTATTTCATTTTACGAGTATTATTTTTATACTCAATTTATTTGTATTGAACAAAATAGTTTCCCAAACTGAAATTACTATCAGCATCTTTAATACAATGATGAAAAAAAGTTGCTAGCTAATTATTATTCTTATTTATTAAAGTCTTTTAATAAATTTTTGATAATGTATTGAACATTTCTTCAAACTGAAATTGAGTTTTAAAAATCAACATATAATTTATAATTATTAAGATCTTAATTAGTGGACCAGTGATAATGCATATTGCCTTGATAGCATTTTCCTTTTTTTTTTTTTTTTTTTTTTCATCTCAAAAATCAAAATCGATTAAATTATAAGTTTTTGAAATAGCTTTAACTTCATTCCCACATCATTCTAGGCACGTTGAAGTAGCGACGATTTTTAAAATATAACAACAATATATCGAGTTCACGAGCAGTATTATGAAGACACAAGATTTTCTGGATAAAAAAAAAAATAAATAAAAAAAATTAAATTACGATCCTTCCTAGTTACCTAATGTTTTTTTTAATAATCTAAATTTCCTAGCACAAAAGCGGTAATGTAAGCAATAAATATTTTCCTCTTCAGTCTTTTAAAAACACTCCGCGTCCTATCAAAAGTGCTATCTTAAATTTTCTTTCTCTTTCGTTTTAGTTTGATATAATTGAAATAGAGAAAAAAAAAAACACTTGTTATTCTTTTCCAAAACTTCATGTCATTTTTTAATTTAGAATTATTGCCCGACAATCATACAGAAATTCTTATTGCAAAGAGAGATCCCAATATTTTTTTTTCCTTTTTTAAATAATGGCAAGAAACAAAAAAAAGATCAGATTGATGAAAAGAAGTTGGAACTACGCAATTTCGCTTGATTAATTTGAATCAATTTTAGAATTAATAAGGCAATTCTAAATTCATTCAAATTTCATCGTGTTAAAATCATAGGTATCTTCTGTGACAGATAAATTTTATTTGGTATCAGTTATCTTTCCTACAATTAAGTTATGTAAAAAGTGAGCAGAATATGGTACTCTATCTTGTAACTATTGGAAATATGGGAATTATTATTATTTATTTATTTATCTTTTTTTTTCGGGGTATTTTTGCCTTGTTGAGTAAAACAAATTCACTACAGCATTTTTTTTCATTAAACGTCTATATTAATTACTTCCTCTGAGAATAACTGCAACTAATTTTCTACCAATATTTGTATAATATTTCTAACGCAATGCAAATAAAGGTATTTTTAGTCATAATAGCTGTAATGTGTCATCAGGTGATCTCGAATATTCTGACGATGAATCAGGGAATGCTAATTGACTCTAATGTGCAATTCGAATGGCTAAATTTACACTTGAATTTCGACATTAAAGATAAATAAAACAGGATTAAACTTATCGATCTATTATAACAATTTATATTTTTGATTTTAATATTGAAAAAAAAAAGTTGTTTTGAAAAAAAATTGTATTAAAAAAACAAAACCTCTGAAGGAAATTTTTATTACAAAAATAAAACCCCATAATAACTCCTTAATAATTGCTTAATAATATTTATAATTTTTAGAAATTTTAGTTACAATTTAGGTAGAATTCACTATAGGAAATACACCTCTTTATAGGGCACCAAAATTGCCTAATTTTACTTTAAAAATCAGAATTTGATTAATTATCACTCAAAGATATTGCTTGATTTGTCACTATTCAATTCCTTCTATTAGCTCACACTCTCCCTATATATATCTTGTTCAAATTTTCAATCGTTCATAAAATATTTTTTTTATTCGTCCACTCAAGTTCATATACATTATTTTTGAACTTGTAGTGGATGGCATTGATGTTAATACAGTTTTTTCAAATATTAATTCAGTAATTAAATTTAATTAATTAATTTAATTTTTTTAGATGTAAGTTGCATATATCTACCAATAGATGTCGCCAGATAAACTTAAAAAAATGAATGAAAATTATTTATAAAGGACTTTTTGCAAAATAGTGAAAAAAATGAAAGAATTGATTAAAATTTTTTTTTTTTTTTTTTATTATTACTTGTTTTTTATGAGTCTTATTACCAAGAATTCTGTGTAAATAAGCCTTAAACTTTCAAAGAATTGTGAAACCATATACATTTTGAATTATATTACTACAACTTGGAACTTGAATAGCCGTAACTGGATGCACCGAAAAATGTGACTGTGTAAAAATATAATAATATTTTATGTGTATAATAGTATTTTTAAAAATATAATAATGTTATGTGTATAATAGTATTTTTAAAAATATAATAATGTTTCATGTGTATAATAGTATTTTTAAAAATATAATAATGTTTCATGTGTATAATAGTATTTTTAAAAATATAATAATATTTTATGTGTATAATAGTATTTTTAAAAATATAATAATGTTTTATGTGTATAATAGTATTTTTAAAAAATATAATAATGTTTTATGTGTATAATAGTATTTTTAAAAATATAATAATATTTTATGTGTATAATAGTATTTTTAAAAATATAATAATGTTTTATGTGTATAATAGTATTTTTAAAAATATAATAATATTATATTTTATGTATATCCTTTTACTTAAAAACACAAATGGTCATTTAAAAAAAAAAAAGTTATGATTATAAGGAAAGATTGAAATATGATCAATGATAAGTTTAAAAGTAAAAATCTAAATATTAGAAAATATTCTATTCAATGTTTTCTATTAGATCCTTTGTTAAAAACTTGTTAGCTTGGACACCAGATCTTTGCAACTACTTATTTGTAAGGTAAGGTACTGTCCCACATAACAATCTTTTGAAACAGTTCGTAACGAAGTACATGTGACTGTTGATATATAATAAATACGCAAGCTGTTTGAATAGTCTAATATTTGTGAGCTAATATATATATATATATATATTTTTAAAGATAGGAATATAACAGCTCGATAAATAAAAACCAAATTATTTATCATTTAGTGCTTGGTTACTACAAAATACTAATGAAATATTAATATAGTTTATTAAATTTATTTTATACCATGAATCGAAGTCTTTGATGTTTTCATTATATTATATAAGTTTTTTTATGTTTACAAAAGTGAACAACATATGTTTCGAATTCAATTATTTTCGAATTTCCGTTGTATATCTTGGCATGAATAATAAGGAGGGGCAGTAAAAACATAAATGTATTAATTACGAATGTATGTAATGTATGAAGTATTAATTACGGCCACACTGTATTTAATAATTGACTAAGTGGGGAAAAATATCAACTAAATGCCTATATTCTTTCAAAAACACCTTACCTAATGTTGAAATTGCTACTCATCTCTGATCCATAATAATAGTAACTATCAATAATTTTGAAACGTGCTTCAAATAATTGTCGAAGGCGAATCTTTTACTAATGTAAAGGACATAAAAGCAAAGATTATGGAGAAAAACTTGAAAAATTTAGAGGTATTCTACTTACCAAAAGAGGCGCCATAGTACAGTCATTGAAGTTCTGTAATCTACATGATTGCGAATTTTGAAAAAATAAATAAATAAAAAAGGTAAATCCATAAAAAGATGGAATCCATATCCATTATAAACTCTTGCATATAGGGCAAGCAAAGTATTGTAGTTAAGGAATCTTACTTACAAGCTTAAAATGCGATAACGAAATTATTGAAAAATCCAGAAATTATCTGGACACTCGAAATAAAAATTAGGGAGTAATTTTAATTTATTGTGAGTAATTACTCCTAATTCATTCTATAATTTTAATTGTATTAACTAGTTTTTCAATAATAAATTTTGCGTTTTATACCTATTTTCTTTGCTGCTATTATTATGGGACAAATTAAATTCATTAACTGGTACTATTATTATGGGGCAGAGGGAGTGCATAATAATAGTACCATAATCAAATACACAGAGTACAATAATCAAAACGCCTTCGGTTCCCATGAAATGGCGGCAAACTCAGAGACCAATTTAATAGAAAACAAAAGGAACCAGAATTGCCATAGAATGATATCGCAAACCGCTTATCTCCAGACCCCTTATAGTTCTTTGTGTGTGTCTGTGGGGCAGGGATTGGGGGAAAACATTTTAATTCAATCGTTAATGAGAGGCTTGTGGGTCATATGGTAAGGATCGTTATCTGACAATTGTTTAATGGTCGTTGTCGTGTATGCAATGACTCTCTCTGCTGCAACTTAGAACAACTTCTGAAATCACTTCTCTTCGTTCCTTTTACAGTTGAATTGAGCACCACAAGCTGTGTTCTATTCATGCCGTCAAGTTAAAGTATTTTGTACTTATGGCCCGTTCCGCTCGAGATCACAACCTCTATAAGTGTTTTGGATTTTAACCGACTAAATGCATTTGTGATGCTATATTGTAGAGCAATTTTCGTTCCTTTTTATGTCTATTATCCCCCCACCTGAGTTTGTTGTTAGGTCAAGGGATCCCTAAAATAAATCTGTTATTATGAATAATTAAAGACAGATAATTGATTAGAACTACGATTGATACAGTATTGATTATTTCAATCGCATAATATTATGATACCAAACAACTTAATTTAAAAAGAAAAAGTCATGTTTCTTTTATCTTATTGAAAGTGAAATTATTTTTTCAACCTTACGACAAACAAGCCTTGAATCCGCAATGACTTTCGCATCATTATAGATTCAAAATTCCTACTCCTTTCATATTTTTTTAAAGTCCCGTCACTGACACTCGATATTTTTCACCCTCAGTCCAGATGCCGTCTTAAAACTCCTTAACAAGCTTCTCAAAAAACGCGAGCGACACATACTGAAACAAGCAAAAACTCATACCGAAGAAAACCCAAGAGTTCCCGATAGTATCGGAAGGAGCCCTTCTTCCCCCACCCCCTCTCTTACCCGCGTACCTTCCGCATGTCTAACACGTGTCTGGTTGTCGCTAGATATTCGAGACACATGTCAGACGTTATCTGTAGGTATCACTGATAAAAATAGACGCAGCATCTGCCTTGTCAAGTGAATCCTGATCGAGCAGATAGTTCGAAGATTCCACCCACCTCCTCCTTCCGAAATTTTTTCTGTTGACGCACTATTCTATTTTCCTCTTCTTCTTACCCATGCATACACCTTCCAGGCATCCTGAGCGAAATTCGATCGCTTGATGCAATTTGTTCTCGTTTGTTGAGAATGATTTGATTCCCGTATCAAATTAGATCTTGGAAATTCAGAAATTCCCAAATTTTTTTCTATATTTTTTTTTTATTTTTTATTTCTGTGTTCTCTAAGAGGAACTTACTTCCTCAACACTTTTTCAACGTTAAATTTCATTAAATCTTTGATGTTTTATTAAATTTATTACCAATGAACAATATATTAATTTCAGTGCTTAGCTCAAAATTAAAGGAATTCAAGACATTAATTTGCAAACCAATAATTTTTAATTGAAATGAACTAATATCAAGTTTTTTTTTTTAAAATGAAATCATGGTTATTTAACTTCATGCTGCAAAATCAAATATCTAAATGTCAGGATTCAGCACTCTCTTTAATTATTTTAATTATCTTAAATATTTTATATATTATAAACTCCTGAGCTATGGCTCAAATTTAATTACCTCGACTAATTCTAACCTTTAAATTTAAATTTTAAATTATCTTTTAAGTTTTTTTTTTCTTTTAATGTAAAATTTTAATAATAATTAAGTAACAGAAGGTACGGGTGCCTTTTTTCCCCGGGCACTCCTTAAACACACAAACTTTGCCTGTGTCATGATTCATCAAAAAAAGAGGTAGACTGTTTTTACTTTATTACCCATAAACTTGTGGGTATTGTTTTCAAGAGAATATTTTCTGTTTCCTTGATCCCATTTTTTCGTATCCTTGACCATTTTTAATGTTTCTTACTGGTTATTTTTTTTTAATTTAATTTAACGAGCTATTTTTTATTTAATATTTAATTTTATTTTACGAGCTAATAATTACATAATTATATAATTAAATAATGTAAAATTATTCAAAAGATCGTATCGGGAAAATAAGAACAATTTCATTTCAAAGTGAAAACGAAATTTTTCCAGGAAAAGAAAATAGCTTGAATTTCTATAGGCTTTATTATTATTATTTTTTTTAAGACTGCTGTTATGCGTTTTGGTCTTACATTAAATTCTAAATTTTACGAGTAACCTGTATGTCGGCTCAGCCGAGCCATATATATATATATATACTTAATTTTAATTTGATTTATTTAGTTATTTTGTCATCCACTGTACAACCAGAAAATTAGTTTTAGTCAAAATGAATAAAAATATTCGTAGAAGTTTAATAGATTTAACTGGTTTAAGAACATTATGGATAACCAATACTAGTTTTAAATTTTACAACTGCCTTCAGAAACTATGTAGAAAATTAATGGAGGCTATGTTAAAATTAATTAATTATGTCAATTAATGGATGATAATAAAATTAATGTATAACAAATAAAATGAAAATTCAAAGTCCGAATATCTGTGATTCTAAAACTGATTTCAAGCCAAACAAAAGTACTGTCATATGTATATGTTACTTGGTTTCATATGTATTTTAGAGCTCATGAATTTTTTGTTAATGCTAATATACAATTTCCTAATCAAGTAATAGTTTTTGCATACCGTACTTTAACAATACGGTATTTTTCCTCCCTAGCGCGCATGCTCAGAGGAAATATTATTACAGATACGCATGCGCAATTTCCTATGAGTATGCGCAATTTCCTATGAGCATGCCCGCTAGCGAGAAAAAGTTAACGGACGTCCAAAATACGGTATGCAAAAACTCTCTAATATTATAAAAAATGTTTAATAATTTCACATTAAAACATTAATAAAATTTAGCAAAAGAAACCTCTCACTCAACAAAATAAAGGAATATAAAAGCTATTTGAATTTCCGCATTCATCTACATAAAATATAATAATTGTTATCGTTTAACATAAGAGATTTAATTCATGTAGAATTGCTGTAAAGAAAATTCACTTTAATACACACATAAAGCGAAATACTGTTAAATTAGACAAGATTAAATATTTTTTTAAGAATTTAATAATCAAACTAATTTAAAAAATAAATTAGCTAAAATTAAATCAATTAATGGCAGATAATAAAATTAATGTATAACGAATAACGAAAATACAAAGTCAGAATATCTATGATTCTGAACACTAAAAAAAATAATAATCTAAGCGAATTTAAATTTATTAGAAGAATTAGATTAATTTATTATTTATGATTTATGATTTAGATTTTAGTTTAATTTATTATTTAAATTCGATTATTGGACACATTTTTTCCAATAATGGAATGTTAATTAATTTAGAGTTTTTACATATACCGATTGCTAAATGGAGAACCATTTTTTTTTTTATTCATCGATATTTGGAGGAAAATCTTTTAAGTAAAGTAAAATTTTTCCTAAATAGAATAACAGTAATAACTTATTTCGTCTAAAAAAAAGTAATTATATAATAAAATAAAAAATTTAATTGTAATAAAAAAGTAATTATTTAACAATAATAATAAAATAATGAAAGTAAAAAAAGTAATTATAATAATCAAAAAGGGATACATTTCCTACGCTGTAAAAATACAACCCAGTTTTCCCATGAATATGTTATTTATACAAATTCGTAGATAAAAAAGTTATTGAAATAAATAATGAAAAGTTACTGCTTTTGATTTCTATGCACATAATAACATTTTATATGCATTTTTTATAATTATTTGGAATAAATTCTTTTTAAAAAATGTAATAATCTGTGATGAAGGAATAACTGGTATTCTCAAAAGTTTTTCATCTCATAGTTTTCATATAAGAACAAATAGGTCCAACAAGTCTTTTAACTGTTACTTTAAAAATTTTCATCATTTAGTTGGATATCCACGAACGTTAAGAAAACTTTTTAATCACTTTAATATAGATTCGACTAATTTTTGCAGTAATTTCGATCTAATTTTGTTTCATTCGTGTTATATTATAGATTTTACCCCCTTTGAAATATTATGTTTTTAGAGTACTGTTTTAAAGTTATATTCAGATATATTCTATTAAGTTCAAATTTGAAGACTGAGAAATCATTTTAATAACTTAAATGCAACTGAAAAGCAACCCTAATTGAACATTTAAGTCTTGGAATAATCATCCTAACAGAACTTATTCTTAGACTAATCATCCTAACAGGCATATTCTAAGCTGAGTTTTTCAACTAATAATTTTTAGATTTCAATATATTTATACTAATATAAAACGTGATTAATAAATTCGAACCAGACATCATAACTTCCAATAGAGAATGGAATAAATTGTCTTCTTAAAGTAAATTCCTCTTTTGATTTGATCAGCACCATTATGCTACAATTAGCAGTAAATTTGTTACATTTCCTTTTAATTAGCAAATATAACACTGTGAAAACATTTATTCATGTTTCTGGCCGACGATATTCAAAGTTTTCAATTGTTTTCACTAATGAAAAATTTCTTCCTTACCACTTGGCCATGATATCCGGCTGATCAATTATTTTCTGAAATTACATATTCCATAATATTCTTAAATTCTGTTGTTAGTCTTGTAGCCGATAATCTTAGATTTTCTTCAGTTTTTGAACGTTAATTCACTTCATTACATGAAAGTATTTAAGTTGGCTTCATATCTGGATTTCTTGCTTATTCAGCAATGCTTTTTATGCGATACGATAGAAAACGATAGAAAAATCAGCTTAAATACCCAAAATCTATTTTCTAATTTTTTTCGATAGTATACTTTTTTTCTAATCGCATATTAATAACTTGAAAATTTCAAACGAAATATGCTTACTTGATATAGTCTTTGGCAATGTTATATTGCGTAAATAAATACTAGATAAAAACAAACGAATATTTTCAGCAGACGAATTTTAGAGAGAGAACGATTTTAAACTTTACATGAAAAGTTTTTCTAAATTATCATCTTAAATAATGTGAAACAGACGATTTTTTTTATGCGCGTTTAAATCGTATGCAGAATTTTATTTAGGCTTAAAATTATTCTTTTTCTTAATGTAAAAAATTTTAAAATTTAGTTTTATTTAGAATAAATAATTTTAGTTGTTATATATAATTCTTTTTCATATTAGGATCATAAAATTCAGAAAGTGTAGTCGATGGGGCAAGTGAAGCATTTATATAACACTATCAAATATAATATTTAATGACATGCGCTTCAGTTATATGAATGATAACTTAATTATAGTTCGACCATATAGAAAATTGGCAAGAGACAATATTGGACAGATTCAAACAAAGTGACGTAAATAGTAGAGGTAGATAATTTTGGATGAATTTTAATTATTAAAAAATTGTAACTTTTGATAATTCAAATTCCAAATTGCATAACATGAAAAGAAAAATTTAATGAGAAAAATTCTACAATAATTATTAAACTTGCTTCTTTCAAAACTGCTTTGCTCCGTATCTCTCTAAGGACAGATTTAATAAATAGATTTTGATTCAAATACATTTTTATTTAATAAAATATATAAAATACATTTCATTAGATCTCTATATGATGCAATCATTTAAAATGTGTTGTTCAGAAATTTTATTTTCTACGATCCTTTCTTAAGTGACTTACTAATATTATTGTTTTCGATTGCAAAGTACTTTGACTTGAGATCATTTACGACCATATATATGTTGTGTAAATTCAGCGTTACTCAGGTGTGATACGATGGAATATCTTTCATATCAGCATCGTAAGGATGATATCAATATGAACAACAAGGAACACTTAAAAACTTGAACACATTCACTTGAACACTTTCCTTGTATTATTTAATATCAATAAAAATATTGAATAACACTTTTAATTTTCTAATCACCTTTACTTAAAGGCTATTAAGCGGCCTGATGGACAATTGGTTAGCACTCCAGCCTTTGGTTCCACAGGTTTCAGGTTCCATTCTCGGCTGTGCCATGGATGTTTGTAGTGGTTCGGAATCCACTTTAAACTGTACGTCCCCTTTACTATGATTGTTGGGCGTTGGGCTGACATCCCTATCAATAAAATGAAAACATCTTATGTTTCGAAATCTGCCAGTAGACAGACGGTCTTGGCCCACCATGAGGCTGTTGCGCCAATGAAAAGAAGTGTTATAATTTTAGGAATTGCCAACAAATATCTTGCTTTATTTATAAAGATATTAAAATGTTTCTGGCGGCAGATTTAATAAATATATTTTGATACAAATATATTTTTATTTAATAAAAGTACTATAAAAACATTTTAGTAGATCTCTATAAGATGCAATCGATTTGAAAATGTGTTGTTTTGAAATTTTATTTTCTATTCTTCCTTTCTTGAGTGACTTGATAATATTATTATATTCGAATGTGAAGTATTTTGACTTGATTTTATTCACGAGGATATACACTCAAGAGCAAAACATTATGACCACCTGTCAATAACGAGTTGGCCCACCTTTGGCGCTCAACACAGCTTCAACCCGCCTTGGCATGGATTAATACCACCACTTAATACCAGTTAAATACCACTTCCACCTGATCACGTGCCTTTCACGTCATCCAGACCAGTTCATTGCAAAATGTAGGGGTGGTCATAATGTTTTGGCTCTTGAGTGTATATGTTGTAAATCAGCGTTACCCAGGTGTGCTACAATGGACTGTCATTTCACCATCCCAAGGTTTGGTTTGGTTTGTCGCTCTATGATAATTTTTTGCACAATTCGGGCTAATTAGACCAGTACCTACAGCTTAACGTGAATTTCGAATCACTCACAAACATCCATGCCACCGCCAGGATTGGAACTTGAAGCCTGTGACACCAAAGACCAGAGCGCTAGCCAATTGGTCATCAGGCTTGGATTTGGTTTTGTTTGTAGCGCTACGGTCATTTTGTGCACACGAAGGCTAAACAGACCGGGATTTGCTCTTTAACATGGATCCCGAACCACTCACAAACATCCAGGCCACCGCCAGGATTCGAACATGAAGCCTGTGGTACCAATGGCTAGAGCACCAGCCATTGGCCATCAGGCAGCCCATCGCAAGGATAATATCAATATAAACAACAGTGTACATTTTAATACTTTTTTCCTTGTATTATTTAATATCAGTAAACGATATTGAATAAAACCATTTTAATTTTAACATCGCCTATACTTAAAGACTATTAAAAGTTACAAAGTATGCTATAAAGTCTCCACAGAGCAGGGAAAAACGCCCATTTTCATACGAGGGCAGCAGGAAATAAAGCATTGTGAAACGGAGCGATGAAAAAAAAAAAAATAAATAAAAGTAAACACAATGAGAAAACTACGCAAAAAGGTTAAGTAAGCGTTTATCTCCCTCCTCTGACAAGTGTAAATTCTTTTTTTGAACTTGGCAACGTGATCGATATCTGCTGCAAAAAGGGCCTTGCAGAGTAAAAAAGTAAAAAAAAAAAAAAGGTTCATATATGGCTACGCCCTCAGGCATGCTCGGCAAGGGTCGTCAACCCAGTCATGTTCCATCTGATCCGTTCCCGTATGGGCCTATGGCTTGTCATTAAAAGGGATCGCATGCCAGAATCTCTCTCCCGAAAGGAAATGGACAGCCTGCCTTTTGTTTTAGTTTGGTGACAGCCGAAGAGACGACAACATCGAAAGTATTGCATTAAGTAGGCGACAGTTGGAAAGTAGACCGGAAAAATGGGCTTAATGATCGACCATTGTGTTGTTCTGCTACTGTGTTGCTTTTAAAGCCTTTGAAAATTGTTTGCAAATGCTTTTGGAGACCTTTGATCTGAGGTCATTCGCTACTGGAATGGAGCAGGTTCAACTTTACCCAAGTGATTTCACAATGGGTCATCGTCATTAGAAAAGAACACTTGTAAGTGGGGTGTGAGAATTCTTGGTCCCACCTCTTCAAAACTGTGATGAGATTTTTCAACTTATGTAACTATTCTCATTTAAAGTATTGAAACTTTCTTTCAGGCTATGTTTGTTTTTTCAAACCGAGGTCATTTCAATTAGGAAACTCAAAATGCTATTACTATTCATAAGTTTTAACTATAAAATTGAAATGCAAAAAGAATTGTATTATCAAAAGATATATATTACAATATATTTTGTAATCTATAATGAGATATACAACATATTTACAACTTATTAAAGAAATAATTTCAAATTTGAAGAAGTTTATATATATTTTTCTTGAATAAAACTAAATTTATTCACATTCACCAATTAACTCAAATTTGGCATAATTTTCATAATTATTCCAATTTCTATATCATATTTATATAATTATGCTACAAATGTATTGTTAAGAAATACCAGTCTGCTTAAAACTAAATTTGACTTTTTACAGAAATCACACAACAGATTCAACTTGATCCACCAGGCAGACTATAGGGAAAAATTTGCTAATACAGTCCTATTGTACTACCATAATTTGAAACAAACAATCCCAGGGGGTGTTGCGCAATCCGGTCTAAGGCAAACGGAAGTGCTTTCTGGTTTGAGGATTTAAAATGCCCATTTTCGGTATAATCACGAAAGCTTTTGGTTCAATCAATGTATCGAGTTTTGAACAAAGTTCTTTTAGTTCGGGAACAAAACTCGAGCCCTACTCGTGGCTCAGTGGTAAGGTACGTTGCTGGTGAATATTAGATTCAATCCGCTGTCGGCTGTGTTGTAAACAACTGTTTCAAAATACGAGGAGACCAGATGGCGTTTGTGATGTTCAGAAACTGCACAAAATATTATCTGGTGGGAGTTTTCCGGATTTTCTCCCATACGATACGCACATGCGTGGTAGGTCCCCCTAAAAGTCCTCCCGGAAGGCACAGCCGTCTTTCAGCGACACGGAGCCAAGTCAGACCTTCTACCTATGGGCGCTCCATCACAACATTAGCTGTCCCTTTCCTTCCATCCAGGAGTAGATTACTCATGGGGGTGTCCGTCCCGCTCTGAGGATTAGACACATTAGGCACAAAACTTGTTTTCCACCAAGTCAAGTCAGGCTATGGTACATTTAAGTAGGCTAAAATAAATCCATTAAAATAAATTAGATTTAATTAATAACGTATAACTAATTTATCGATTAATGATGTATAATAATCCATCAAATAAATCCATTTCATTATACTAAATAATTCCAAATTCCATCCTGATCCACAAAATCGAACTTCCTATTCCAAAGGATGAAATGCCTCTCCATTTCCATGTTTAAAGAATAAAATAAGTTCTCTCTTTTCGTTTTTTTTTAAAATTCTGATTTTATTCAATTCGTTATGCAACCACTAGCCCCAAATTTATTACATTTGTTTTCATTAGCAAATATAACATTGTAACAAATAATTTTTCAAGTCACCTTCTTGTCATGTTTCAGGTATGAAATTCGAAGTTTTGAATCAATAAATATATTTTATTTCTTGCCACTCGGCCATGATACCTAGCCAATCGAATTACTCTTTGAGCTATTTTTTTTTACTTAATACGACAAGCTGTATTTAAAAAAATATTTCTTAATTATAATTGATAATTAATGTAAATTAAATTCATTTAATATAAGTCTAAATTGCATACGAAAACTTTATTAATTTTTATTCATGCTTACAAATATTCTTCATTTAATTTTGTTCAAATTTTAGAACATAGTTTGTGTAATAAACAGTACTATATTAAGTGGAATCAGTTATAATTTATTTTCCTGTTGAAATCCTTTGAAATTTTCTTAAATTTATTACGAATATCTTGCATAAGAGAAAACTTTTTCTGAGGGAGAATCTTTGCTTGTTGTTATTTTTGTTTATTATCCTACAGTAAAATATCCATTCTTGTCTTAACATCTGATTCAAATGTTATACAATTACTAATTCATTCCATGTCTAATCTCCATTATCTAATTTTTAATTTCCATTTACCCAAAACACACTCCATCTTTAAGACAACATCAACAACAATGCTCGACTCGATGCACTCAATTGCAAATGCCAGCTCCTAACAAATTACATCTCTCATCTGACCCATCAACGTCAAAACCAAATATTCAAAGATGTACCATCCCGGAAGAAACCGTGCGAATGATTTGGCCACAACCGGATCACACCGACATCCCCGGCCCACCGATGCTTATCTGTGTCCAGTGCAGGGCCAAAACGGAACCTGCCAAATCGCAGCAGCGTCAAGCCTGGAGACCAGTGGCTTGATGTATGTTGGCTGTCAGCAGATGTTACAGTAGCGGATGGTAGCAAATAAGTATCATCGCTCGTTGCAGCATTCAGACAGGCGGATTGAAGGTTTTTCTTCTTTTCCACCAACGAATGGTTTTTTTCCTTTTCTTTTTTCTTTTTTTTGGCTTTATTTCCTTTACTAATGAAGTAAATCCGGACTTTGACTCTGGGAATGTATGGTTTTGGCGATCGAAAGAGATTAGCTTAATTCGATCCAGTCTTGCGGAAGACTATGTGGATGCGATTGGATAACTTGGAATGCAGTTTTTTATTTATTTATTTATTTAGTGGGTGCTGCTGGTATAGAATTCTGGAGGAGAGGGGCATATGGTTGGTTTTAAATTCCAATGGGTAATAGTTTGCTTTTCCTTTGAACCTAAATTATTTTTTTAAAACTTATTAACAGGTCCTCAGGAGGATATTGTATTACATATCTCGTAATATTATTTCTAGTATACTGCATAGTAACCTCTTTTTCAGAACACCAAGCGTTAATTCGTGCGAAAATTAATTTTTACACTTATTAGAGGGCTAGAGTATTTTGGGTTACCTTGTATTATTCTAAAACAAACACGAGTTCATGCTTGATGTTGTACGTTTTGACAACTGTATGTCTATCGCGATTGCATGTTGTTTTTACAAACATCTGACTGTATGAGTTCAGTACATGTGTTAATGATTGCTTGAAACACATCCTGTCATGATCATAAACATGTTAATGATGGCTTGTAATCATTTGAATTTACTTCCCTTTATTATTATTATTTTTAATATTTCGAAGTGAAAACATTTTTGGAGCCTGATGGCTGAGTGAATAGCTCTCTCTGTACCGTAGGTTTCAGTTTCGAGTCCCAGCAATGCCATGGATGCTTGAAGTGGTTCGGAATCCACTTTAAGCTGTAGGTCCCGGTCTAATAAGACTACAATCCTATAAGTTCTCCAGCTGTCCCTTATCATGGTGGACCAAAGTTTATCTTGAAGCTGTTGCGCCAATGAAGAAGAAAACATTTTTATTGATAATCGTAGAGAGCAAAAACAACCATTTCGCGAAACTGATTCCAAAATTTTTTTATTGCATATTATTTCCTTCAATAAATTACGTAATTTAGTATAATCCCTATAAGATTTATCCTATGGCCATGGATCACAGAATTACATTTGTGATTCTAATGGGCAATTCAATGCCAAAATTTATATTCGAATTTCTATAATAAAAAATAAGCAGAATAGAAGCTTATTGTTCACAATTCTAACGATGTAAAATTTCGATTTTATTAAAAAAAAAAAAAAAAAAAAAACTGGTCCGTTTACAAATTAATGCGATTATATTTTTCAAGGAGGCTGGAGTACTTTGCTGGAAACGCTTTCTTTTTCCGATAAAGAGGACTCGGGTTCGAAAAGTGACAACCAAAATCAAATCGAAATTTCCTGTGTCTATACCCTGGAGGAACACGATAAATCTGTAGATCAGAAAATACACTTCCCTTACGTTCGAGGAGAAGGGAGGTAAGTGCAAACCATCAAAGTGCCATCCCTGGAATTATTCAAAATTGCGTCGGTAAAATCGGTGCGCAGTGTAGCAGATACTTGTAGTTCTACTTGATTAACACTGAAATTGCTATGTAACTGCCGTTCTAGTAGCAAAGAACTTAGAAAAAAGCAGTTTGCATTCTAAAACAGCTAATCTTTCTCATGAAATTTTAAATTCGTAATCTCCTGCTCATATACTGCAATTGTTATTTCCGATGGTAAAGTTATACAGTTTGGTGTAATCCGCGATCGAATTGAGCGTGCTCGAATTTATTTGGCTTTTTTAAAATTAAAGTCCCATTTTTGTATCCCAAATATGAATCGTAATTGGAATTGTTTTTTTTTTTTAATTGGCGTTTTATCAGACTGTAACGAATATTCTGTGAATTTTTTTGAAGGATAATTAAATCTCATGATAATACTGATTCAATTCTGTGATAAATTAGTGGATGCTCTGTATTAAAAGAGCAAATGAGAGTAGCTTAGCCATCATTCATCACCTGTCCATCAGACTCTAAGGGATCTATCTGCATTCTAAGAAAATTCCTTTGGGTGTAGGGTGGGATATTAAAAATTCATTATGATCTGTTACATGACAAACCAATAAAAACTATTAAAATTGACTTCTAGTAAGTAAGACTCTTAACACACGCCCTTAATTTTACGACACTAAAACACGTATAGGGTCGATTCAACCCAATTTTTAAGCTAATTTCTCATAAACAGATCAACTCTTTTAATAAATATATAAATTCATTAAAAATTTATTATATTCTTCATTGCACAAATTTGAATCCTCAAAATTTACTTCATTTTATGATTCATGTTCAAGTTGAGATATTCCCTACATTTCACAATAATCTGAACTTTCACTATCCATGGGAATATTTCAATATATATATATATATATATACACTGAAGTGACAAAAGTCATGGGATAGCAATATGCAAATTTTCAGATGGCAGTAGCCTCGCGTAGAATAGGTATAAATGCGCAGTGCTTTCGCAGAGCTTTTCATTTCTGTTCAAGTTATTCATGTGAAGAGGTTTTGACGTGATGATGACCGCACGACGGGAATTAACAGACTTTGAACGCGGAATGTTAGTTGGAGCTAGACGCATGGGTCATGCCATTTCGGAAATCGTTAGGGAATTCAACATTCCCAGATCCACTGTGTCAAGAGTGTGACGAGAGTATGAAATTTCAGGCATAACATCCCACCATGGACAGCGCAGTGGTCGACCGCCTGCACTTAACGACCGAGACCGGCGACGTCTGCAAAGAGCGTAAATTCTAACAGACAAGGAACACTGCGTCAAATAACTGCAGAAATCAATGTGGGATGTACAAGGGACTTGTCTGTTAGAATTGTGCGGAGAAATTTGGCTTTCTTGGGCTATTCCAGCAGAAGATCGACTCGGGAGTGCCTTTACTGACAGAACGACATCGCTTTCAACGACTCTCGTGGGCACGTGAGCATATCGGTTGGTCCCTAGATGAATGGAAAACCGTGGCCTGGTCCGATGAGTCACGATTTGAGTTGGTAAGAGCTGATGGTAGGGTTCGAGTGTGGTGCAGACCCCACGAAGCCATGGACCCAAACTGTCAGCAAGGCACTGTTCAAGCTGGTGGTGGCTCCGTAATGGTGTGGGCTGTTTTTTCATGGCATGGACTTGGTCCTCTGGTGCGACTGGACCGAACATTGACTGGAAATGCTTATGTTCAGCTACTTGGAGATCACTTGCAGCCATTCATGGACTTCATGTACCCAAACAAGGATGGGATTTTTATGGATGACAATACGCTATGTCACCGGGCCACAACTGTTCGCGATTGGTTTGAAGAACATTCTGGACAATTCCAACGAATGATCTGGCCACCTAGATCGCCCGACATGAATCCCATCGAGCATTTATGGGACATCATCGAGAGGTCTGTTCGTGCCCAAAATCCTGCACCATCAACGCTTTCACAATTATGGACGTCTATCGAGACAGCATGGCTCAATATTCCTGCAGAAGACTTCCAACGACTTGTTGAGTCCATGCCACGTCGAGTTGCTGCACTTCGCCGGGCGAAAGGAGGGCCGACACTATATTAAGAGGTATCCCATGACTTTTGTCACTTCAGTGTATATAATCATATTTGGCTCAACAGCTCTTGGGTAACCAAGGCCTTCGACCAACTGACGGATTTCGAAATATGAGATCTTTTTCATTTTACGGGGTACGTTTGTTAGATCAACGTCCAACCCCCTGGTTTGTCGCTCTACGGTCATATTAGACCGGACCTACGATGTAAAGTGGATTACGAGCCACTACAAACAACCATGGTACCATCGGGAATCGAACCTGAAACCTGTGGTACGGAGCGCTAGTATATATACATATATATATGAAGGTTTACATAGTAGATATTGAATGAAGGGAAAAAGTTAAAATCCTTGGAAACTTTTAATTAAGTGATTTAAAATTGATTTGTAAAATCCTCGAAGAGCTTTTCTTTTCCCTCCTATGTGACCAGGAAGTTATAACAAGAATCGCCTTCAAGCACGGAGAAATTCCTAGATATAATAGCGAAAGAAAAATAGTGGGATCTTTTTTATTCTATTGTGTGTGCTTGGGGGTTAAAAGCATTCTTTCATGAGAAGTGGCTTTCATTGATAAGCAGAAAAGGAGTGATCCTGTAGCAATTCCAACACTCACAATGCAGGAGTGATTAAGGATCTTCTAGAAGAATATGGTTAAGAAATGATGCTTCCCTTTGCACTCCATTTTCTCGACTTTGCTCCAGAAGATGAGCATTTTTCTAGAAGCTTACAGAATTATTTTGTAAGACTTAAGCAGACTTCAAGAGAAGATTCAAAGAAGAAGCTTAGATTCTCTTTTCAAAGCACAACCAAATGCATTTTCTAGAAAATGCATTTAAAGATTGATGGTAAGATGTGATTAAAAAGAAATATGACTATGTTAATGATTAAATAAATACATATTTTTGGCTAAGTGTTCAGTTTTTATTTCAATCAGGAAAAAAAAGGACATAACTTTCATTACAAGACAGACGGTGAAAGTCGCATATCAAAAACACCAAAATAGAAATGAAATATGTATATTCCAAAAACGATTCCAAAATGCAAAAATGCAAAAATTAAAGAAAATGCAATCAGTAGGTGAACAAATCTGGTAAATGTAATGGGTGATATAGAACCCCAAATTTCAACTCATTCAGTTTTTGGAGTGTGGCTTGTGAAACGTGAGATCTTGATTTATCCTGCAGAAAAATAACGCCTTTTCGATTCTTCAACATTGACTCTGACGACAACATTTCTGATGCGCAATAACAATTTGTTGACAATAATTGTTTGACCTATTCTTTGGAGACTGTATTAACTTCACTTCGATCTAACCAAATGGTCATCATTATATGGTCATGAGTTTTTCTCTGCATATTTATGATTATCATACTGTTAGCTACTATACTAGGTCTGAGTCAGGATGTTTTTTTTGCAATCTTTTAACCTACGATTTATGATTATCATACAATATCCACTTTTCATCACAGATTCACCGTGGTCCATTAACTGGACCACGGTTACAAAGTTATAAACCGCGACCTCTCGCGGTTATAATTAAACCTTACAATACAATATCCACTTTTCATCACAAGTAATTGGTCAAACTGAAATAATGCCTTTGCCGAATATTTAATGATGTGCAAATTTGCAAGCGTTGCAATTCTACTCATTTGTCAATTCGCGTAGAACTCATTTTCATCTCATTTTTCTAGTTTTTCACTTTTCTAAGAGCAGTAAAATGTCTCAAAACTACTGTTATGCTTACTCCAAGATAACATGGGTTAACTTTAAGTTTTGCTTTCAAAAAAAAAAAAAAATCATTACAAAAAGAACGCGTTCAGGGAAGATAATTTTCTAAGCCCATATCTCCCGACTTAAACTTTTCAAATTTTTTTTTTTCTTACCGTGAAAATATTAGCTGTATCATTTCCGTATGCATTCATTAATGTTTCGCGTTGCTTGGTTGGCAGAATTAGTAAATTTATGTTCGTATAGAAAGGTTCGCATTTAGTTAAATTCCATGTTTCTACTCGCTTAAGATATTCCGAAATATTTCGACACCTATATGTGAACAAAATTTGCTATTAGACAGGCACAGAATAAGCAATAAAATGATATCTAACACTCTTAGTTTGTCGCTCTACGGTCATCTTGTGCACAGGTTTAGCTAAACAGACCGGTACCTACAGTTTAACGTGGATTCGAACGACGATCCATGGTACGAACATCCATGCCACAGCCAGGATTCGAACCTGAAGCCTTCGGTACCAACGGCCAGAGCGCTAACCATTTGGCCAACAGGCCGCTCTCTAACACTCTTAAGTAATTTTACACTGGTGGATACACATTTTTGTAAACATATTTTACTGCAATAATAAACGTATTATTATTGCAGTTTATACTAAAAGAAATATTTAACTTTAAAAATGCAGTATTACTCTGCATAACGTGGATATAAAAGGATGATTCGAAAAAAAAAAAAAAACTTTTAATAATCTTTGAGTACGTAGCAAAACTGTTGGAGATACTTAAAAATGAAATTAGTTATGGATGAAAATAAAAAGAATATAAAGGAAGTAATAGGCATAGACCTTATAATTAATTATTCATTGATCATCATTACTCCCGCTCACCAACTCTATCTCGCAACTACACATATTATCTCATAAGATGTCTTTTTCATTTTTCTTAAATAAATACTGCAAATCTCATGAATTTGAATCTCAATTCTTGCAAAACTCATAAACATTACTAGCTAAGAAAAAAAAAAAAAAAATGCACTGCAGGAGATGGAGGGAAAAAAATGGAGCATACAGAAATGCGTTTGAAGTGCGTTTATTACTAAAATGAATAAATAAGCTAATATATTTTTCTATGTTATTGAAGACGTAAATGAATTACGTTGAAGGACGTAGGTCATTTCATGATATAAATGAAATAAAACGATTGCGATTCTCTTCATTTATCGCACTTGCAAAGAATTAATTCATACATAAATGATGTGAAGAATACAAAAATGACTATTCATACATAAATGACTCTAAGCAAATAAAATAGCTACTTTTTTTCAAAATAATGATCTTAAATCTGTGCTAAATTATGTACATTCCCATGTTTTAATGTAATAAATGTGCTCCATTGAATTTGAATTGCTTTAATTTAACAGTTATTTTTGAATTTAAATTCACCTACTGCAGTATTGTATTTAAAAGTAGACTATAAGGAAAATTGCTTAAAAAACTGCACAATTATCGTAGTTTACCATACCAAAAAAAAAATACAATGTGAAAATTAAATTCACCTACAAAAATGTACAAAATGTACAAAAAATCACAAAAATACATAAATGTACAAAAAATCATAAAAGTTAACATTCACCCCAGCATACACACAAAAAGCAGTAAAAGTTTTAGTAAGTTTTAAGTAAGTAGTAAGTTTTAAGTAAAAGTTTAAGTAATTATAAAAATTGAAAGCTGCAATATTTGTTATGCTGGAATACAAATTGCGTTCACTTACATTAAGGTAGAAAAAAAAAAAAAAAAAATCAAACTAGTAAAAGAAATAATATACATAATAAAAATCACTTCTCACATAAATGGATAAACATTTCAAGGAAAATTAAAAAATAAGCATAACTTACTCAATTGAAAATAATTTAATACCTTGTATCTTGGCCTTGTGAATCAATGACAGCTTGTCATCTCCTAGGCAGTGAAGCAATAAAATTTTGTGTTGTGTCTGGCGTAATTTCAAACCACACTTGCAACAACGCATGCTTTAAGGAATCTTTAAGTCGGATACAGTTTTTTATAGCTCTTCTGTAAAGTTCATCTCATACGTGTTCGAGGGGGTTCAAATCTGATGATTGAGGAGTAGTTTGGAGCTGTGCAGATATTTTGTAGGCATCCGTGGCATACGTGTTTTGAATCAACGTCGTGCTGAAATATTCACTGGATTCCAAATTTAAATCGCCAACAGATACCAGCACATTATTTTGCAGTATCTTCAAATATTTGAAACCTTTAAAGAAGATAAATTTCCCAACATCGGCATCCGACGCTGACTCTCAAACCATGATTCATCCACCACCATGCTCCATTTTTTGAACAGAATTTATGAACTTAAGTTCTTTGTTTCTGAGTCGCCAAATTTTGTCTTCGAAAACAATTTTATCTGCATGGGTAAAAGGAATAGTTTTCCAAAATCAAAATCCTTATGGATATAGTAGTAAAATTCAGCCTTTTCCTTTCATTTCCTCGTATGAATGGGGTTTTTTTTTTCGTGAATAATTGCTATGAAATCCTTCGGATAGGAGAATTCTTCGAACTGTTTCGCATTAACATTCTTATTAGTTGTTTCCGCAGCATAATTCGTCAATTGAGAAACAAACAATTTCGGCTTTAACTAAATTTTCTGTTCAATTAACTCCATTATTCAAAAAATGTCCGGTTATTTTTCAATTCCCTATAATAGCTTAAATTGTAGACCTATTTTCTCAACAATTTTTGCAATTTAAATAAATAACATTTTTTTTAATTGCTCCTTAGCTTAATTTTAAAATTTTGAACGACAACACCAATTTACTGCCTCGAGCAATTTTAACTGGAACAGTAACAACACAATTTGCTTAACGCATATCCAAAAATTCCTTTTCAATAATAAATGTGCAATGTTTTTTTTTTTTTTTTTGTTCCTGCTTGAATAAGATTAAATAACTCAAATCATGTAATTTTCTACAAAAACTCATCATGTTATGTAAATTTTTGAGACGTCAATTGCAGAGTTTTTCACATATTTTTGACCCGACTCATGGTTCGGTGGTTACGTGCGCTGTTGGTGAACATCAGGGCTGAGGTTCAATCCACTGACGGCATTGTTGTAGACACTGTTTCGGAAAAAAAAAAAGAAAGGCGTTTCTGCTGTTCAGCATTTTGTCTTGTTAGTCGGACTACCCGGTAGAATTCTCCTTTTTTCATCCCATATGATAATCAAATTTGGAGTAATTCCCCCTAAAAGTTCTCCACGAAGGCGCTGCCCTCCTTCTTGTACAACACGGAAACAAATCGGACTTCTACCTACTGGTGCTCCCTCAACGACAGAAGGTGCCCCTTCCCTTCCATCCTTGAATAGATTATTCATGGGGTGTCCGTCCGCTGCCGCACACTGAGGATTAGTCACAATAACATATTCTGGAGAGGCAATTTGGCTTTTGTCACTTATTTTTAGACAATATTTTTAATTCATGCAATGCAAGTTTTTCAATATTTATATATTTTTAAATATTTATAACTTTTTAAATCTCATTATTTTAATAGGTGTATGGTAACTGACTGATATTGTAAGTGCAATACATATCCTCAACATACTATTTTTTTAATTATCGAAATTTTGTTTTAACCTTTAATATTCTCATTTTTACCTGTAACGTTCGATAATAGTTTAGCTGTGCTACAACATGCGAAACTACCGTGCAAAAGCTTAAATTCGAATTTGTCGGCGGCATTCAGTTCTAAACGCTATTTTCAGAAGTGAGGAGACTCTATGGCAATTGTGACAATATGTATAAGGGTCTTGTAACGACACTAAAGTTGTCTGATGATTATTTTCAGGAGATGAGGGAGGGGGTGTTCAATACGACACGAAAATACGGGACAGTTACCCTAAAAAGTTATCATTGAAAGCAATACTTTCCCTTCAACACAAGTCAACAAATTGTTCGTGGCATATTGAAATCGGACACGATATAACCCACAGATACAACCCGCCGAGTTCTTCAACAGAGAAATAAAGCAAGAAAGAAGATAACATTAACTTAAATGAATTTTTTTTTGTTTATAACTTTACTTTTGAAATAACAGGCTAGATTGTAACTCAATTGTATCCTGATTGACAGCATTTTTTACAAAGTCATGTTGTATTTTCTTTTTTTTCAAAGACATCTGGCCTATGTGGCCAATCAATTGCAAAAAGAGTAAAAGACAAAGATTCTTGAAAAAAAAAAAAGAAATTTTTTACTGTTTTATTTAGAAATCAAAGATTTTTGTGGTCTTATTTTTATAATCTTTAACAATGATTAAAGTAATTCATTTCATGCAGGAGAGTAACGTAAATCAATAACTTCCAATTTTAAATTAAAGGAAAAAAAAAAAAAGCAAATATCAAACAATAAAAGCAAAGTGTTCCAAAACACATATGAATACAATGAGTTCAGAAGAAATTTATACAGATGATACCAAGAGAAAGAAATTACAGTTCTAAATATTTCTTTGAGTTATAAAAAAAAAAAAAAAAAAATCAGACAAATAAATCTTCTACTTTATATATAGAAAGTAGGCCTGAATGGCCAGTGGCTAGCGCTCTGGCGCTAGGTACCACAGGCTTCGTTCGGGAGTCCCCGGCGGTGCCATGGATGTTTGTAGGGGGTTCGAACCCACTTTAAACCGTAGGTCCCGGTCCTAACAGAGCGTTGCCGGGGGCATTGTGTTACTCCGTGGCTTACCATCAAGTTACACGCGCTCCTGGGTAATGCAAAGAGAGTAATATCGGTGCAGCCCTTATGGCGAGGATCACGGTCTAGTTAGGGGCCTGAATGGCCGAGTGGCTGGCTCTCTGGGGCCCGGTACTACAGGTTTCGGGTTCAAGTCCCGGCGTTGTCATGGATGATTGTAGTGGTTCGGAATCATTTTCTTTAAACCGTAGGTCCCAGTTTAATATGATCGTAGAGCGTTGCGGGGCATTGTTACTCCGCGTCCGTGGCTTACTCCGCGTCCCCTGGGTAATACAAAGTGAGTAACGTCTGTGCAGCGCTTCCCTGGGTTCTGGCATCCAAGACCAAGCTGTCTAAAGTGTTGGCCAGCTGCATTAGAAAGAAAAAAAACATCTCAAGCAAGCAACAACACATCGCTTTAACACAAGCGGGAGCAAGAGCTCACCGTATGTTTTTGTATTATACTAAAATTCAATCCCAGGTTCTGACTTAGAAGTGTTCTTTAATTTCACGTTTCTCTTGACTAAGCAAAGAAGTTTCCTATCGGAGGAAAATTTTTGCAGTTGGGCGAAATAGAAAATATATAAAGGAATATTCTAGGAAGATCTCTCAAAAATCGTTTTGGAATTAGCACAATGTGTGTTTATATATAAAAAAAAAAAATCACGTTATTGCTTGTGAAATAAACACATCTGATATCAATGCAACTAAAATTTTGTTACTATAATAAATGCGAACTACTGTTTTCAGACAATAATATCAAGCATGTAAAAATACTATGTGCAATTAATTATAATAATTCACAATATAGTTTTTTACTGATATTATAATTTTGTAATATAAATAACTTTTAAGAAAATATGCACAAAAACAAAACAAATATTTATCAATGCTTTTATCCAAATATAATAAATTATCCTCAATAATATAGAACAGTTACTATATTTAATACTGCTAAAAATTGAAAGGGGATTTCATGTTTGACGAGAAGCATATTGAAACCTATAATTTAACTTTTTTCTCAATGGATTTGCAAATAACTAAATATTTAGCTTCTATCTCTTGTTGAATAGATATTTATTTGCATTTTGAAAATACGCCGTTGGCTTTGGCGACGTTAAAACAGAATTAGATATATTTTTTTTTTAATTTGATGAATCATTATTCTGAATTCAATATTTTACAAATTTTAGAGATAAATAATTAGTAGCTAAAATGATCTTTTTGAAAAGGAAATATAGTATATTGATTTAATGATATTATATATCATTTAAATAATAGCATATGAGATCATAAGCTCCATTGAGAAATTTTGAAAAATGATCAAATCAGTTTGAATTATTTTTAATTTTCTTCATTTTTAACGCTATATCAGTGAGCTCATGAAACATTTTTGGAGATTGTTTTTGACAATTTTTCTCTTTTTCACTACTAACCTGGATTTTAGAGAACCTTATGAATATCATCGATCAATATGAATAAGTTTTAAAAATTTTATTCAATAAACAATACAAGGGGGGAACATAAGAATAAAAAAGCTTTACACACGAAGTTCAAGAAAGTTGACATGTGATTGCCTTAACAGTACCCACAGCCTGGGTCCCCGTATCCTCGTCGGCTGGGATTCACGATGAAGCGCCAAGCAATGGGTGAAATGAGTTCGATTCATTAATTATTTTCCAGACTAAAAAAGAGTCTGGTTCATCAAAATTCCAAATAAGATAGTAGATGTTGATTAGATCAATTTTTTTGGCTGAGATAAGCCACCTGGATTCCATTACTGCAATACATGCAAGCCAACCGGACTTAGGATAGCAGCGAGGCTTATACAAAACCATGAAGACCACTTAGCCATATGGAAGGCTGCCCAGGGTGCACCACCAGAGGAGGTGGAAGGGTAGTGAACCCAAATCAGCAATAATGATTGTTAGATTAAGAGATATCAGTGTTTGATCAGATAATTGCAGCAATTAAATTAAAAGTGCATAATTAAAAAACTGAGATATCGATTTAAATTATTCAGTATAAAATATCATTGTGTTAATATTTTCAAAAAAGAAAAAAAAAAATTAAAATTTCAAAATACATTTAAAAAATTAATAATAAATTATTTCTCATATTAAGTTTAAAAAAAAAAATTTAGCTCTTAAATCAAAATTATTTATCAAATGAATTTTCACTTTTTAAATGATTAAAATATTCTTTATTTTGGGATATAATTCGATAAAATTTTAATCATTGATCAAATTTGAAAGTAAATTCGTAAAATTTTTCATTTTCATTATATATTTTTTGAAGAGATTAATTATTCCCTCAAAGTTTAAATATTTCATTGTAACTGCTAAAGTTCTGCTTGCCATGGCAGATGAAATCGTCAACGTTTTGAACACAAAGGGATTAAGTTTGTTGTGTTTATATTACTACAAATCTTTATTAGAGACTCTAATGCCGCTCCAAGTAATACTTAGAACCATTTGAATAAAGTGGTAAATGAAGTATTTTTAAGCAGCGTTTAAAAATCAACACAAAGATGAAATAAAGGGAAATAAAATATTATCCGGTTTTTATATAAAAGTTTGGCATTTTCTGTTGTTTTTCTCTTTTTTTTTACTGTTGAAAACTATTTTCCAGAATGTTACAGTCTCAGATATTATCATGACGTATTATATTAGTTAGAAGATTTTTATCATCAAATTTGAAGATTCTATCTATTTTTCATTTGAAATAATTAAAGTCTTGTATAATAAATGCTATTATTGTTTACTGTATTTTAATCCTGTCATTTGGTGATGGTGTTTGACTTTTTCCTAATAGACTCTCATTTTTGTAGAGTTAGTAGCTTTTTGTGAGTTTCTTTTAAAAATTATATAATTGTGGATCTATAGGGAATGTATAATTATAATAATATTATCTTAATTAAAGAAAAACTGAAGATTGTCTTCATGTCATTTTTGATTCTCTTTAAAGATATAATTAAAATTATGTGGGCTATTTTATTGGCACCCTTACACATTTTTAAAACATAATTGCATTTTAAACTAAATATTTACTTTTATTCTGATAAAATTTGATAGTCTGTTTATAATTTTTTTAATTAATTTTTTTTTTTAAAAATTGGGAATATACAATCGTAGTGTTGGTTAAATGTGTGCCACTTTTGCCCATTTCCAACCAAAGTCGGCCTACGTATCAGGGTCAGTTGAATGAAAATTTTAAATGATATATTTTGAATATTCTCAGTTAAATAATTGGGTTAACCCTTCTTCATAAGTACTAAATAATCATTAAAATTGATTTATAAATTATATGTATTTTTGAGTGCTATAAAATTCTAGAAGATTCAGACTTCATCGATTATATGTGAAAATTTTTCCATTAAATTGTGATCTATTGTAATCCATTAAATTGATCTATTATATTAATATTATCTAGTTTCTAAATAGTTTAAATTAGCAGCTAAATGCTTTCTTTGATGGAAACCATAGCAAAAATTGTTATAGCAATGCATTTAACAATAGAAGCTGTGGGTAAATAATCCCGATAGTTGTTAACCGATTGTATGCTTACTAAATTATACAGTGG
>BPLR01020365.1:0-41245 GCA_021605095.1 Caerostris extrusa | reverse complement strand
AGTTACGTATTGCTTCCGCATTTCCGTACCTTTATATTACGATATTTTGTTTCTGCACTTATTCACTAACTTTCAAAAATAGATCAACATCGTAATTGGTGTTGCAATCGTAATTGTAATTGGTGTTTGTAATTTAATCATTCTGAGAACTCATAACGGTAAACTCAATAAAACAAGCAAATATTCGCTATAATGCTAATACCAGTCTAAAATATTCGCAAGAATGCTATTTTAAAAATCCAAAGTTTATTTTTTTTCTCATAATTTCGACAGTTAATTTTTGAATATATGGATGCACAAATAATATATTTTTTAAATACATTGGTTTTCACAACTTTGACCATTATAAAATTAATATATTTTGTAAAGAGATGTGATAAACCTCACGGTCGGGAAAAATTTTTAAAAATGGGTTGGCCACCCTGATCTAAAATAATGCCCAATGGATTCGAACCTCAGCCCTCCTGCATTCTATCCGGAGTTCCTTGCCAGCGGACCACACGAATCAGGCATAGGTTCAAACCCAGATTCTACTACAGTTTAAGTCGATTCTACATTAATGTGAGCATGCTGCCAAATCCCTTTTTGGTGCCAAATCGTCGGTCGCCAATCGGAGATAGTTAATTCAATTTGCTGTATTACATATGGTCTTATTTTTATGACAACCTTGTTTTTTATGATGCCTGTTCGGACATTTTATGACGACGTGCCGATTCCAAGGTCATATTTATGACATTGACACATGGTCATTTCTTGTCGTGAAATGTTTGTTTTTGTGCATTTTTTTTTAATTGTTACCAAGTGAATCTTTCATTATGTTCATTGTGATATTTTCAGTATTCTTATAGTATTTCCCATCGTCAAAGTAAATAACGCTTTTAATAAACATTCTGTAATAGATTTTTATTATTTGTTAAATGTAATTTCTAATAATCACCACTTATAATCCTTTTCACATTTACTACTAAAAACTACTTATTTCTAATTCTTGTTGGAATTTCTTTATATCGTACTTATGAAAATTTATCATATATTATTATATTATACTTATCCTGCAGTTATTAATTTCGTTTCTGTTGAGCGTAGGGCTGACAACCCTAACCGGTAAAAAGAAAAAACATTTCTCGTCTCGTAATCTGCCAGTAGACAGACGGCTTTGCCCCAAATGCAGCTGATGATGATAAGAGTGAAAGTTATTGAAAAAGTATTAAACACAATTGATATAACTTATAATTTGATTCCATACTCCAAAAAACAAAACGTAATGATAGAAAAAATTGAACATTCCTCGCAATCATACAAGTAAAAACTACCACTACTAAACGGATAGAAAGACACTAGTGACAACATAGCTAAAAACTGTTCAGTCCGCTAACGGCCATACCATGCTGAATATCCGGTTCGTTAGATCACCGAAGTATGAAGCATCATGTGGGCGGGGTCAGTACTTGGGTGGGTGACCACCTGGGAACACCGCGTGCAGTTGGCATTCACAAATTTGGGACCTGAATGGCCGAGTGTCTAGCGCTCTGGTGCTCGTTGCCACAGGTTTCGGGTTCGAATCCCGGCGGTGCCATGGATGTCTGTAGTGGTTCGGAATCCACTTTTAGCCGTAGGTTCCGGTCTCCTATGACTGTAAGAGCGTCACGGAGCCAAAGTCAGACTTCTACCTACGGGTGCTCCATCCCAACAGAAGCTGCTTCCTTCCTTCAATCATGAGTACGTATGGGCTCGTGGGCTTGGCCAGCCAAGTGGGATAAGAAACAACAACAACTGTTCAGTCCCATTACCAGGAAGAAATTCTCTCTTTGAATGGCAGAGTCTGTTAAATAATTATTACAAGTCTTAAGACAAATAAAATTGTTCAGCATCTTTGCATGCATTTGACAGATTCTTTGCGTATAAATTTCTTCTTTGAAATTATTTACAAAATTTTAATAACGGAATTTGTACTGAATTAAACCCTTATTGATGACGTTATTTCTCAAATTATATCAATTCCAAAAAATTTAATTTTAAAAAAATGTTGTACTGCTGTTAGTGATCTAACTCGAAAATTCAATTTCGGAAATTAAAAATAACAGAATTAACTCAAAGGAAATACCAGCTTATTCGATTGAAAAAATTTTTCGAAAAATTATATTTATGCCATCAATAGGTTAATTGTTAAAACAATAGAGAGAGAGATTTCTTAATCATAAAACTATGTTACAAAAAAATGTCATGCACTTTCTCAATGAATTTGACAGAAACAAAGTTGCAGAGTTTATATATTTCAGTAAATTTTATAAAATTCCATTTAGCACCTCCATTTTAGAAGGTGAATTAAAATTGTGCTCCATAAATTTTCTAAACCGCAATATGTAAAAATTCAATTGTCGCATTTGGCAATGTAACGGAAATATATATATATATATATTAAAATATTTGCCATTCTAATAGTGGCATAGTGTGTGAATGAAAGATTTTTCTATGCTACGAAGATTGAAAAATCTTCTTGATGAACACAACAGGAAAATAAGGCCTGAATAGTTTAGCTTTATTAAATATTCATCGAAATGTTGAAGTTGACATAAACGATGTAAACTATGAGCTGGTAAAGGAATAGATGTTTGAATTATTTATTCATTTATTATTACTTTTTTTGTAATTTAATTTTTCAATTATATTCAATTGATTTCATATATATATACAATTCAATTATATATATATATATTGTATATATATATATATATATATATATATATATATATAGAGTACTCTTAATTCTAATGCTTCTTTTTTATATATCTAAAAATAAATACAACGTAAAAAGTTTTTAGTAAATAAAAATGGAATTAGAATTTTGACTTTAAATACATTTCCCATTACTGGTATAGTATGACATATTTAGCTCTCTCAAAAAGCAATATAGCTTTTGAGAAACAATACTGATAGGTTGCCTGTACACATACATACATATGTACATACGTAAAAACATACAAACACACACACATATATATATATATATATATATTATAATTTATGTATTAGTACCTATATTTATATGCATTAGCCTTTTTTATATTATATATTCAAAATGTAATTTTATTGAAACGTGCATATATGAATAGTTTCTATTTTCTGGTCATTACTCTATTTAATGATGGAAAATTAAAAACTTATTTGTTTAAAAAAATCGAGATAAAGAAATAATTTGATCTAGAAGTAAAATTTTTATTTTTATTTATATCAATAAATCTTTTTTTTTTTTTTTAAAAAAATATCAGTATCTTATTGCCCATAAGATTTTCAGAGCATTTTCCAATTCTGAATGTATAATGTTTACGTGTAATGGAGCTCGAAATTAGAGTGTGATGTTGATTTTTTTAAATGAAATAATATTTCGTTAATTTGTAATGGTGTGTGTTGGTTATTCTTCATTAAAAAGACCCTGGAATTTTAAAAAGACATTTTTATTTCATCAACTGGGTAACAATACTCTTAAAACCCGTGAAAATTTCTCAATTGCAACATTCAAATACAGAGGAGTACTTATTCAATTTATTTGCTTCATTTGAGTGTCAATAATTAAAAGCAGATTTACAACTTATAGATTCATAAGACCTAATAATAAAATAATTTTAAGGATTTAAAACAGATTTAAATAAAGGAAATAAGGTTATAAAACATATTTAAAAATTTAAAATTTATGATTAAAAGTAAAATATAAATTTTAAAACACAAATTCATTAAAGCAATTTAATACAGATATATTTAATTAATGATAATAAAACATTTTTACCTTTTATAACCTTCTTTATTAAGGTTTACTTTACATAAAGATTAAAGCGATATCCAGAAAATAAAATGCTTTCATATTTTATGAGATAAATTTTAAAAAAAGTTACATTTAAAATAATTATAAACTATGAAATAATTTTTAATAAAAGTTTTGACTGACTTTTCAAGAAATTAATTATCTCATTTATATTATTTCTTTGAGATTCAAAAAGATGAAATAAAGCAATATATAATATAATACAATGCTTATATAAATACATACATATATATATATATATATAATATGCATATAATATGTATATATATACATTATATAGGTTTAGAGATTATAGCAAAATAATTAAACCAATGTACGCAAAAAACAACTAAGTTTATGAAACTATAATTTTACATGCCATAATAGTTATGTAATTTATTCAACAAACAATAGTTTTTTTGCGATCAATTCTATAAAAGAAATCAAGAATTGACAATACTTTTAAAAATTTAGCAGATAAAATTACAAAAAATATTGAAAGAAACACGATTTTTTATATAAATTTGGAAAAAATGTTGGTGATTGCACATTAATGTAAACTTTTACATGATATATGCAATTAGTATAAAACAATATATTATGTAGTTATTGCAAATCATTTATTTTTCTGGATATCAACAAAAGTCATACATGAGTACATAAAACGAAATAAACATATATATTTACACATATAGTAACCTTTTTGCTATTTTGCATCAGTCTTTAATTTGATTTGGTTACGACATAATATAAATAATGCGTTTGTTAATACTCATTCAAATAAACGATACAGTAATTTCAAAGTAAACAGAAATAATGCACATATTTTTGAAGAATAAATGTTAATAGCATTTTGTAAGAAAAGACTTCATGATTGCCTTACGAATTCGTGATAAATTTATGACATAGAAACACACTTCATTAAGAGCTGTAAACTGTTATTTAAATTTAACACCTCATTAGTATATTGGACTAGCATCTACGTTTCATATTCCAACGGCGGGCGGTTTTCTGAATAATTGTCGTAATTTTAGATTGGATGACAGGGATTGGACAGAGAGTGTTGAGGCGAGGCAGTACACAGTACAACAGTAGTACACATCACACACGTACACCTTTTAACGGCATTTCAGTGAATAATTATAATTCACATATTACTCTCTTCATATATTACTCCATCTATTAAGTTCTGTTGATTTCTTGATAGATTTCGGCACTTTCAAAATAAAAATTTGAAAATTATAATATATAACGTTTAGATAATACGTTACGTTATATTAGTACATAACGTACTTGGAATAACGTAACATACCTTGGCTTGATAACGTATTGATAAGGTAAAGTACATTGGAATGGCTTGATAAATAAAGAAATGTTCTGGTCCCTACTTTATGTCAGCCTAATCTTTGGTAATGAGGAGGAAAGTATGATTCCTAAATTGTGATGGCACAATCCTGGCTACAGTGTATTATGCCACAGTAATACACTGCGAGGAACGCCAAATTTGCTACATAATGCTGTTCCTATGGCATTTGAAAGCAACAACAACATATATCTTTACATAAATATAAACCCCAAGATACTTAATGATGATAATAATACAAATAGTGCATATTAAAATTAAATGCTATACGTTATTTTAAAAAAAGTATGTCAGAAAATTTTTGTATAGCCAAATAAATGCTTAAAATAATATAAATTAGTCACCTATCAAAACGTTTAGATAATAGATAAAGATTCAGTGGTAAATCAAAAATCTTAAATGCTTCGATTAAATTGTTTTCTATTAATACTTCTCCAAATAAACACCTATTCTTTTTCCTAAATTTAAATTAAAAAAAGAAGACAATAACATTCTACGTTAAGACAAATTTAAAACGACGATATCCTTTGTTATTTTAAAAACATAAGTTATGGCAACTGTCTTTCTTTTTTTCTGCGAAACCAAAAATAAACAGAAGAATCAAATCCTATTGACATTAAAAAGCCAGTTGCAAGTAACTGAATAATAAAAGATTTCTTCTTTTAGCTGCGTCTATAAAGCGTTATGGCAAAAAAACAATGTAAAGTGAATGCAGCAATGCAGACAGCGAAAAGCATTACAATTCCGAAAGATCATGTTTCAAATGATTATTCACTAAAATGCCGTTAGATTCAAACTGTTTTTTTTTTTATTAGTCCTTATTTACATTGCACTCATTATGTAAACAACGAAGCTCCTTCTGTGATTCAGTCTTTCTAAATTCTTGTAAACCTCACATCTGGAACACAATAAACTGCTCTGTCCAAGGATCTACAGAGCTTTTAAAACTACTGTAAGAAAAAAAGTTGGTGTAATTTTTTCAAACGAAACATTCTTAAGCAATTTTGGAAATTTTGATCTAGTATTTTGATCACTTTTTTTGTCAAATATAACCCTATAATTATTTAAGAAGTATTCAATGAAATGCATCTTCAACAGCATTCTTTAAAGATTCATTACCGAAGAAAAACACATCACCATGCTTCCTGAAGGAAAGTGTAGGTATTAATTTGTTCGATCAACAAAACTATCTTCAAATTTTTTTTAAATTTCAACTTGATTTCCAATCATGTCTGATGATGTCAGTATTCAACCCATGTCGTCCTCTTCTTCCTGATCTTTGATAATACCAATTCTCCTACCGCAGTTTCTAACTTTGTGTATAACCTCTTCCTGCATTAAATTGAAACACATAGCAATTAGTGCCATACCAATTAAAAGGTAAAGAGAACATATGACCAGTTTTTCTTGAGTTCCTTCGTCAGAAACCACTGAATCACCAGGCACTAAGTCACCAAATCCAATTGTGCTCAAGGTCACGAAACAAAAAAGTAAGATCCATCAAGGAATCCCCAACCTTCCCACAGGGAAAACAGCACTGCCCCTCCTGAGATGTATCCAATAAGTATCAACAAGCACAAGGTGATCGGTACACGTACTCTAGGCTTCTCGTACTCGAGGTCCAGATCCAGATCTGCCATGTTCTCAATCCGGACTTCGTCTTCAGGTGGCATGTGCAGTTTGTCTTGGACTCCAGGTTCCGAATTGGGGTGATGTCTTTTGGGCGAATTGTGGGCAACTATGTGGTGGACTCTGTAGTTTTCGGATGGGTGGTGATGGTGATTGTTGTGCCGTCTTCTCTTAAGGATCACTGGAGCCACAGCTGCAAATTCGACCGTAGACGTAGCGGAAGGATTTAGCCAAGATGTCACCGATGTTGGTGAGGTATAACAGCATAAGTGGTATCCCTATGATGGCATACACGACGGTGGCGATTTTACCCCAGTTGGTTCTTGGCGCAATGTTCCCATATCCTGAAAGAATAAAGAAATCCATGTAATTTATTGATTATAATTATGTAACATTGTTTTACACTTATTAATGAATTTTTATACTAAAACTAAAGTTAAAAAAAATAATTACAAATATTTCTTGTATAGAAACACACAAATTTTAAATAAAATTAATATAAGCTTGGGCGTGATGAGGGCCCTAAATTTCAGAACAGAGAGTATTTGTTCCAAAATCTGATAAAACAGAGCCGATCCAAAGGTTGCAGTTTTTATTCTGGGAATAGAACCAATAAATCTGTAGAACGTAATGTTATTTATTTAACGCTTGAGTAAGAAATCATGTTGGATTTTTTTTTGAAATTTCGATTGTACTATATGCATACAGTGATACAGCTTCCCAGGTAACACCCAGTGTAAATTGATTCTGTCACAAATCATCCTTTTTAATGACAAATTACTTCAATTTAAAATATACAGTACATTAAAACAACAACAAATGGAATTATTTGTAACAAATAACGTTACTATATTATATTCAAATCATTTCTGAAATAAATAAATGATTAGTTTCAATTTCCAAAAACAACATTTCTCTTACATAATCCATTGACTGCCATAAATATAAATAAATAAAACGTTACGCTCAGTAACATTTCTTGAGCCATAAATGATTTATACCATATTTTGACTGTTTTGTTTACAAATACCCGCACACGCAAGTTCGAAATGCCCTTCCAGCAAAGAATACCCATAAATTTAGATATTGGTTGCTTAATGAGTCATTAAAAATTAATCACCAAGAACTGAGACTCGCATATTGATATTTGGCAGTCACTCTTTTCCTCCGAATTTCGATTTTAGCTTGATTAATTATACCTTAGCCAAACTATTTCGCCTGGTGGTAATAAATCTGGCGGGAAAACCTCATCTCACCCTTTCTGACACTTACCACCCACAATTCACCCTTTCTCACGACTTTTAAAAATCCAAAATCGAACGTGGATGTCTGGTCTGGCAGCATGGTGTCTTCTCTCTCCAAATCCATTGCAATTATAGCCGAAGCTTTTGTTCTTTTTTTTTTTATTACTCTTGTTGTTGTTTCTTCTTTTTTTCTATTTAGAATTCTTTTTTTTTTTTTTTCTATTTCAAACTCCAAAACTTCGCGGTTGTTGCTGATTCCATGACATTTTCTGTCTTCCTTTTGCCATTCATTATTTCCATGGCGTAGAATACGAAGCCATCGATTTTCGACGCCTTCCTCCCTTATGTCGTCCAGTTTCTGGTGGAATTAGTTTTAGGGGAAGCACAGAAAATCGTTTTAGGAATAATATTTTGGTTGCTTGAGTTATCGGGGCCGGGTTTTGGGTTTTGAATGAGAGGTGAGTTTTGTGAAGATGCACTTCCATTGCAGTCTGGGAATCGATTTCTTGCCTTGGATCCAAATGCTGTTTGTAGTGCGTTAGGTGAATCTTTCCTTATCTGACAGTTGGAAATGTGCATCAGTGTAGAAGAAAACGTGAGTACACACGTAGACCTGCCGTTATCATTTATTTGAAATGGCAAATGAAATTGTTTTTATTTATTTCCAGTGGAGTTTTACAATTTATGGTGGAGATAAATTTACTCTCATATCCATTTGAAAATATTTTACGATGAATTCGTTTACCAATCATAATCACTATTAATTTGAAAATATTTTACGATGAATTGGTTTATAAATCATAATCACTATCAATTTGAAACTAATAAAGAATAATGTTGGATTTTTTTGTTTCAAATTCCGATTCTACTATATGCGTGCAGTGATACAGCATCCCGGGGAACACCCAACGTAAATTTATTCTCTCACAAATCTACAGTTTGAATGGCAAATTACTTCAATTTAAAATACACAGTATACTAAAACAACAAAAAATGGAATTATTTATAACAAATAATGATAATGTATGATATTCAAATCATTTCTGAAATAAATAAATGATTTGTTTCCTTTTTCCAAAAACAACATTTTTATTACATAATCCATTGACTGCCATAAATATAAATAAAGTCAAACATTACGCTCAGTAACATTTCTTGAGCCATAAATGATTTATACCCTATTTTGACTGCTTTGTTTACAAATACCCGCACACGCAAGTTCGAAATCCCCTCCGAGCAAAGAATACCCATAAATTTAGATATTGGTTGCTTAATGAGTCATTAAAAATTAATCACCAAGAACTGAGGCTCGCATATTGATATTTGGCAGTCACTCCTTCCTCCGAATTTCGATTTTAGCTTGAATAATTATACCTTAGTCAGACTATTTCGCCTGGTGGTAATAAATCTGGCGGAAAACCTCATCTCACCCTTTCGACACTTACCACCCACAATTCACACTTTCTCGCGACGACTTTTAAAAATCCAAAATCGAACGTGGATGTCTGGTCTGGCAGCATGGTGTCTTCTCTCTCCAAATCCATTGCAATTATAGCCAAGCTTTTGTTCTTTTTTTTTTAGTTATTGTTGTTGTTATTTTCTTATTTTTTTTTCTTTTTGGAATTCTTTTTCTGTTTTCAAACTCCAAACCTTGGCGGTTGTTGCTGATTCCATGACATTTTCCCTTCCTTTTGCCATTCATTATTTCCATGGCGTAGAATACGAAGCCATCGATTTTCGACGCCTTCTTCCTTTATGCCATCCGGTTTCTGGTGGAATTAGTTTTAGGGAATCCCAGAAAATCGTTTTAGGAATAATATTTTGGTTGCTTGAGTTATCGGGGCCGCGTTTTGGGTTTTGAATGAGAGGTGAGTTTGTAAGGATGCACTTTCATTGCATTCTAAGAAATCGATTTCTGCCTCGGATCCAAATGTTGTTTGTGAGTGAGGTGAATCTTCCCTTATCTGACAGTTGGAAATGTGCATCAGTGTAGAGAAAACGTAAGTACACACGTAGACCTGCCATTATCATTTATTTGAAATGGCAAATGAAATTGTTCTATTTATTTCCAGTGGCGTTTTTTTTTTTTCAATTTAATGGTGGAATAATTTTTCTCTCAATTCATTTGAGAATATTTTACGATGAATTCGTTTATCCATAATCATTTTTCTCACATGTAACTTTTATATCTCATTTGAAATTATTTTATAATAGTAAACATTACTTCTAGCCTTATAATAAATAATTACAAATATCGATTATTTTTAATATTTTTCCCGGAAGAAAAAAAACTCTTTGAAGTATCGATGAACAAAAATATATTTATCGTACAATAATATCATTATTGAAAATATATTTTTTTTTTATGTTAGTAGCATATATCATCAGCATAAACTTCAATGTTCAATAAAATCATGTTGAAAAAATATTGCTCTGATAATTAGCAAAAGAAAGATTGAAATGTCTGCAATAAAATTTTTCATTAAATTTAAAATATACACTATATTAAAACAACCTCAAATGGAATTATTTGTAACAAATAACGTTACCATATGATATTCAAATGTTTTCTGAAATAAATAAATGTTTTGTTCCTTTTCCAAAAACAACATTTCTCTTACATAATCCATTGACATAATCCATTGACTGCATAAATATAAATAAAGTCAAACGTTACGCTGAGTAACATTTCTTGAGCCATAAATGATTTATACCCTATTTTGACTGCTTTGTTTACAAATACCCGCACACGCAAGTTCGAATTCCCCTTCCAGCAAAGAATACCCATAAATTTAGATATTGGTTGCTTAATGAGTCATTAAAAATTAATCACCAAGAACTGAGACTCGCATATTGATATTCGGCATTCACTCTCTTTCCTCCGAATTTCGATTTTAGCTTGAATAATTATACCTTAGCTAAACTATTTCGTTGGTGGTAATAAATCTGGCGGGAAAACCTCATCTCACCCTTTCGACACTTACCACCACAATTCACCCTTTCTCACGACTTTTAAAAATCCAAAATCGAACGTGGATGTCTGGTCTGGCAGCATAGTGTCTTCTCTCTCTCCAAATCCATTGCAATTATAGCCAAACTTTTTTCTTTTTTTTATTTTTATTATTGTTGTTGCTATTTTCTTCTTCTTTTTCTTTTTGGCATTCTTTTTTCTGTTTTCAAACTCCAAACCTTGGCGGTTTGTTGCTGATTCCATGACATTTTCCCTTGACTTTGCCATTCATTATTTCCATGGAGTAGAATACGAAGCCATCGATTTTCGACGCCTTCTTCCCTTATGCCATCCGGTTTCTGGTGGAATTAGTTTTAGGGAAGCACAGAAAATCGTTTTAGGAATAATATTTTGGTTGCTTGAGTTATCGGGGCCGGGTTTTGGGTTTTGAGTGAGAGGTGAGTTTTGTGAGGATGCACTTTCATTGCATTCTGAGAAATCGATTTCTGCCTCGGATCCAAATGCTGTTTGTAGTGAGTGAGGTGAATCTTCCCTTATCTGACAGTTGGAAATGTGCATCAGTGTAGAAGAAAACGTGAGTACACACGTAGACCTCCCATTATTATTTTTATTTGAAATGGCAAATGAAATTGTTCTATTAATTTCAGTGGAGTTTTTCAATTTAATGGTGGAATAATTTTTATCTCCATCCATTTACAAATATTCCATTACCATTATCCAAAATTTTACGATGAATTCGTTTATCAATCATAATCACTTTTCACATGTTATTTTTATAGCTGATTTGAACTTATTTTTATAATATTTTTATAATTACAAATATGGAATATTTTTAATATTTTTCCCTTAGAAAAAAATAACACTTTGAAGCCTGGATGAAAAAAAGTTATATTTTTTTTGGAATACTATTATTATTGAAAATTATTATTATTATTTTTTTTGTAATACTATTTTACAATAGTAGTATATATCATCAACATTATCTTAATTTATTCCCCTTTATCATTATCTTTTCTATAAATGCATTCTGTAAAAATATTACAATTATTAAAATTAATTAGGAAAAAAATTGAAATAGGTTTCCAATTATAATGCTCATTAATTCTGCAGATAGATAGAATTCTGCAGATAGATAGAATACTGCAGATCTTAATATTTTAGAGTTATCTAGAGGCAAGTCGAAATAGAGTTGGATTGAACAGGAATTTAGAAATTTTATAAAAAAACGGTACTATACTGTACAAATGTTGTGAGATGTACTGCAATATATAGCATTTGTTAGAAAATATCATTTATTGAATTTGTTGTTAGAATGAATTTGCACTATATTTTGTTTTTCTTTCAAAATAATTAAAAGCAAGAAACGATGCAAAATATCTCTAAAGAATAGATAATACCAATAACTACTGTTTATGTTTGGCATGAAATAAATACTAAAAAATATTATCTCTTCAATTGACAGTTGGAAATGTGCATCATTGTAGAAGAAAACGTAAGTACACACGTAGACCGGGCATTATCATTAATTTGAAATGAAAATGAAATTCTATTTATTTCCAGTGGAGTTTTTTTTTTTTCAATTTAATGGACGAAAATATTTATCCATACGAAAATATTTTTACGATGAATTTCGTTTATCAATCATGATCACTTTTTTTCACATGGTACTTTTTAGACTTATTTGAAATTATTTTATAAAATAAATATTACTTCTAGCTTTATAATAAATAAATATAAATATCGCTTATTTTTAATATTTTCCCTGAAGGAAAAAAAAAACCTCTTAGAAGCATGAATGAAAAAATATTCATACAATATTCAATAAAAATACAACACTATCATTATTGAAAATATTTTTTATGATAGTAGCATATATCATCAGCACAATCTAATTGAAATAGATCTGCATTTAAAACTTTTCATTAATTTTGCAGAGCTGATAACATTTAGAATTATCTACATTCAAGTCGAAAAAAGATGGATTGAATAGGTATTTAGAATTGTATAAAATCGGTACTATACTATGCAACGTTTATTATATTTACGGCAATACAGTATTTGCTAGAAATAATCATTTATTTAAGTTGCTGTTATGATGAATATACATTAGACTTTGTTTTTCCTCCTGAAGATAAAGCAATAAATGATGTAAAATATTTTTAAAGAATAAAAAATACCAATAACGTCTCTTTATGATTAACATGAAATACATGCGTAAATACATTATCTATTAAATCAAGAAATAATACATACAAGCTATAAGTATACATTTTTTCTTTTTATTTAAGCATCTGCTTGAATTAAAAGAATAATAAAACGATGTAAAATATTTCTACGGAATAGAAAGTATAATAACGACTGCTTATATTTGGCATGAAATAAATACTCAAAAACATTATCTCTTAAATGTAAGAAATATTACATTAAGTGAAAGTATTACATTAAATAAAATTGTTTTTATATATGTTGTCTATACAAATACATTTTCTTTTTACTTAAGCATCTGCATGAATGTTTTTAAAATTTATTAACCAAAGAATAAAGGATTATATGTCAATATATAAAACCTTTTAGCTGCCTAAAAACTTTTTTTTTTCGCATAGTGATGTGACCTCAATACTTTAAAAGCATCAAATATCTGTTTGACTTTAAATATATTGCCATAACTGTCAATAAGATATATAGAAAAATTTCATTTCAGATGTCATTCATTTATTAAAAAGACGAAAGAAAAATCTGTCGACTTTGTCTTAAAAATTATTTTCGTAAATTAAAAAAAAATTTTCATAAATTAAAAAATATTTAATTAAATTGATATAAGAATAATAATAAGAATTAATGACGATTCTGCTATTAATCATGTTCAACCGATTTTAGGGTTTTAATACACTCATGTCCATAAATTAAGGATAATTCAGAATCACACAGAAATTGAACTCCAAAATAATAATCACCTGTAGAATTATCACACACATCTTGAAGAAGAATATGCAAATTACAGGAAACCACCAGATGGCGCGGATAGTACGTCACAATGACGAGTGTAAGAGAGGGGTATATAAGGAATGGTGGCAAAGAAGTAAAATTGTTCACAAGCGCTTTAAAAAGCCTTTCAGTGCAATAACCGCATAGTTATGGCACAAAGGAAGCATTTGGATGATTTTTTACGTGGTATAATTATCGGACGACTGGAATGTGGACGTACCCAGATGGAAGTATCAGAGGAACTTGGAATCGCAAAGAGTGTCATCTCCAGGCTTTGGCAACGATTCCAAGATGATGGTAATGTGAGTAGATGTTACAGCACAGGTCGCTCCCGAGTTACAACGCCGAATGAGGACCGATATTTAGCAGTTACTGCCAAATGAAACAGACGGAGCACAGCATCAGACCTGTCTCGTCAGCTCTCTTCAGCTACCGGTACGACAGTTTCAAAGCAGACCATGTACAGACGCTTAGGGCACATTGGTCTATATGCCCGTAGGCCTGTCAGATGTGTTCCACTTACCGCAACTCACTGTCGCCTGCGATTAACCTGGAGTAGAGAGCATGCATTGTGGATGCAACAGTGGTCTGGTGTGATGTTTTCCAACGAGTCCAGGTTTAGTTTTCAGTCTGATTCTCGCCGAACTTTCATATGGAGAGCGCCAGGTACCCGTTACCACCAAGAGAACATCATTGAACGACACCGTTACGGTGGTGCAGGATGGCTAGTTTGGGGAGGAATTATTCTTGGTTCCAGAACTGACCTGCATGTTCAGAGTGTAACGATGACAGGCCACATCCATCGGGATGTCATTCTGGAACAACATGTACGTTTGTTTCGGGGAGCCATGGGAGCTGAATTTCTGTTTATGGATGACAACGCCCGTCCTCACCGTGCAAACATTGTACACGAATGCCTTCAAGTGGAGGATATCACCCGTATGGATTGGCCAGCATACTCACCGGACTTGAATCCAATAGAGCATGTGTGGGATATGCTTGGCCAACAAATTGCAGCCCGTCAACCCCTTCCCACCTGTCAACCGGAACTTCGGAGGGTATTGCTTGATGAGTGGTGTAATATTCCCCAAGATCAGATTGATAATTTGATACTCAGCATGCCTAGGCTTTGTAAGGCCTGTATTGCATCGTCCGGGAGACATACTCCATATCAACCATCATACTAACCCTGTTATACTGTTTTTTTGTAAATAGGTTCTTTGTTAAAATTTGCTCCAGGGAGTAAAAATCGCAATTTTTATTAATTATGTCAAACATATAGTATCTTTTTTTTGCTCTTTACCTTTTGTTTAATAAATAGACTTTACAAATAAGTCAAATTAGTTTTGCTTCTGTCTCTTTCTTTTTGCCTGAACTTCATTATCCGTAATTTATGGACATGAGTGTATATCTGATTATTTATTTAGATTTATAAAAAGTTTATGATTCAGTTTTATTGCATAATTATGATAGAGCATATCAAAATTACGCATACTGAATACGCAAAGCGTATTATATAATGGAGATATATATATAATATTAGTATATTTGAAATCAATATCAGAAGGTAGCAATATGATTTAAAAGTAATTTTGTATGAAAAATGCACATCAAATTCAACTTTATCATTTATTCTAATATAAAACAGAATTTTTATTGTTGAATTCGTCATATTTGTGGAAGAGTATAATTTTTAAAAAATGGCAGAAACAATCCCTCAAACAAGTGAAGAGAAATAAAATAAAATTCAGAAATCGAAGAAATGACTACGACATTTTTCTTTCTGTTATTTAATGAACAAACAGAAAATTTCGAAAACATGAAATATTCATAAATAATAAAAAAGGTTATTCTTAATAATAACTATGTGAGTAAAAGGTTTGTTAAAAAAAATTTTAAAGGACTTCCAAGTAGTTAGCATTCGAATTCGTATAATATCGTCATAAAAAAAAAGTATTTTTAAAACAATGCGATTTCTTTTACCGGTTGGATATCTTCCAGGAATTCTTAGTAAATTCTTCTTTCTAACTTATCAAAGGATACAGAATAGATTTGTAGATAAAATTACTTTTATTGGAGAAGATAAATTAGCATTGTTTAAAAAAGATGAAGGGATTTGAATTGAGTACAAATAAAATAGAGAATAAGAAATTTAAATTGTTCAACTCATAGTGAAATATGAAGTATGATGATTTATAGTTTAGGGAGCATTACCATTAGCAACACCAGAGAACTCGAAGTCACCTTTGACGAATAAGAACGAACGAATCAATCATCTTCGATCACTAATCTGATTCGTTAAAATATTCGCAGCGTTGCCAATGGAAACGCAACCTTAATATGTACAGATGATTCAAATATTAAAAAATAATTTTAATTAAAGAATATATTTCTATTCTTAAATATTCTCATAATTATGTAGAAAAACTTTTATATTGTTCACTTCAATAATATTAATAATAATTTAACTAAGCAAAATAAATAAGCAAATTTGCATTTTTAAAAATCATAAGCAAACAAACGATGCGCAAATTATAATTTCTTTACAAGTGTCATAACTCACCTCCATATATCATTTTAACTTTAGATAGTCTGATAATTAATTTTTAAAAAGTTTTCTATAAAAGATGAAAAAACTAAAATTATCCGGATTTAGTACAAAATAAAAATAAACATTTAAGATAGTATAAGAAAAATACACAGTATAAGAAACACAGTATAAGAACACAAGACACAGTATAAGAAAAATATTTTTCAAAGTTATCTAATTTATTACAAAAAAGCTGAATTGTTTAGTCAGAAGTTCTTTATTCTTTATTCAGAACTGAACATACCATATTTATATATTTTATTTTATTACATTTTTGGTGTATACATTTTATACTTTATTCTTTATTTTTAATTCCTTATTCAATTGTATAAATATTTTTACACATGTCTAGGAAAAATTCAATTCTAAAAAAAATTTTCTAAAATTTTTCGAAAAATTGCGTTGTATTCTTTTTTTTTTTTTTTTCGAAAATTGCATAAATATTGAAATTTTTACTAAAGACTTGAATGCTCTTTGCATTTTTAAAAATTATATTCAGGCGTTAATTTCTTCTGTTTATTCTAATTGATCTGTCAAGCATTACACTTTATACAAATAATTTTTATACACAACAAACATATACATTGTACGTAACGATCACGATTTCTGTTTGAATATGTTTGCCTGTACCTGTAAAATATATACACATTTTAAAAAGTTACCAAAAAAAAATATATAATATTTTGAACCTTTATATTTATAGAAATATTTTAATGAAGCATAATTAAAACTATCTTTACATGATAAAAAATGAAAACATTAAACTTTGACAAGATTAAAAGTGAAAATTATACATTTAGAACTTTATCTCTTTTACAGTTAGTTGACATAATTTAGAAATGTATTGTTTTTATAATATTTTATGCTAACAGTTTTTGAAATAACGTAAGGAAAGATTGATTATTTCATTGTTATAAGCATGATATTTGAAAAATTTAAATTTCATTAAATATACATTTAAAAACAATCACTCTTGTTCACAACTTGAAAATTTGAAATTAGATTACTGAAAGGAATATAATTATATTATTTTTAACAATTAATTAATGCGAATAACTAATTATTATATGTAAAGATGTTTGTAATATTCAGTCACAAATTGTGAATACCTTCCCATTTACAATGTTTGCAAATCATGTTTGACTTAAAATATGCCAGAATGAATTAAGTAAACAATTTCATTGTTTGGATAATTTTGTTTAGAGTCGTTCTAATTGAATAAATAACAGTGGTTATTAGATAAACGAATGAATTTGACATGCTTTGTTCAAATAAATTCTGTATTTAATTAATTTTTACAAATGATGTATTCATTAAAACTAATAATAAAAGGTTTTTAAAACTTTACAAAAACTGAGACAAAATGAGGGAAATATTTATTTTCCTGCATTTGTAAAGAGTCAATTGGAAAATGATAAATACTACAGAAATTACAATTAGTAAAAATTCTTAAAAAAGATTCAATATTGATTCCAGGGGAAATAAAACATTCAATATTGTTTCACAAATAATATTTATTCTTAAACCATCTTCTAAGTACATTCAGATATTGATTCAAATATTCTTAAAAGATTCCTTAATAAAATGGATAATCCTATTCTTGAAAAGAATAACAAAACTTCTTAAATTGATTCAACATTCCATATATTGATTCCAACATTCTTTAAAACATTCTTAAAGCATCAATATTGATTTCAATTCTTAAAACATTCAATATTGCAATATTCTTAAACCATTCAATATTGATTCCAACTACTTTTACTTGTCTTTCAGATTAGTCATTTTATCATACACCAACAGAAAGAATCACTCATGTTCCCCTGGTACCTCTGGGTCAGATTTTTAAATGTTAAATTATAATGCATGTATTCTCAGTGGCAAATAGAGTCCTTAATAAAATGGATAATAGACTATTCTTGAAAAGAATAACCCAAAACTGTTTCTTGAAACATTCAATATTGATTCCAACATTCTTAAAACATTTAATATTGAGTCCAACATTCTTAAAACGTTCAATATTGATTCCAACATCTTAAAACATTCAATACTGATTCAAAGATTCTTAAACATTCAATAATGATTCCAATATTCTTAAAACACTGTTCCCTCTGGTTCCTTTGGGTCAGATTTTAAATGTTAAAATTTAACGCATATATTCTCAGAGGCAAATAGAGTCCTTAATAAAAGGGTTAATAGACTATTATTGAGTAGAATAGCCCAAAACTGTTTGGGGGACAAGCTCTCAAAGTTATTTGAATTATTGTCTGAGTTTGGATATGGGCGAGAGGTCAGATTGAAAGACACAAAATCGATTTGCGCAAACCCATTCCAATGCAGCCTTTAAGACCAGTCTTCAACCTGCATGACAGTTTGATAACATGGCACGTGCAGACTGCTAAGCCACTTGAAATGATCAAGGGAATTATTCGAATAATAGTATTGCAAACATTGGTCCAAATTAAATTGCGGAGGCGGATCACAGTTTCCGGAAATGGATTTGATTGGTTATTGATATTGAGTTTGAATTGTTAGCGAAAATAATGGGTCTGTTTTGACGCATGACCAATTGCATGCAAGCTTGTATGATAAAAATGTATGATTTTTTTGATTCAGTAATTATTTAAAAAGAAATAAAATTCTAGAATTATTGAATTTTATAGAATTATGCAGTAATTCTTATATATATAAATAGAGAGAGAGGAGGGAGAGGGAGAAAGAGAGAGAGAGAGAGAGAGAGAGAGTGACATAAAGTGTATTTTAGAAAATGGCCAAGTATAAATCACAGATTCTTACTGTTTTAACTTTTCAATAGTAACAAAAATAAAACTAAACTATTTTATTTTAATACTTTAAAACATTCTGGCGTATATAAACATGCTGAGTTCATAAATACAAAACATGTCATCAAGTAAGATATTTTTAAAAAATTGTCATAAATAAAAGAGTAAATTTTAAAATCATAGTTAAAAATTCTTCTGCGTCATAAAATTAGAAATAAAAATGATTGAAATTTAGTTTCTTTCACAAACTTTTATGTAACTGTTTATCATAATTTATACATAAAAGCAAGATATACAAAACGTTAATAATTTTATTAGCAAAAAATAAAACAAATTGGGTGTTTGCCCTTTTTCGTAAATTAAATCATTTTAATAATGCAATTTTATTTAATTTTTGGCTGCAATTTTATTTAAGAATCATTATAAAATGTGCAATTTTATTTACATCCATATTGTTTCGTTTAATTCTCAAATTATTTAAATTTCTAAATATTTCATTTTTAATTAATTGAATGCAACTTCATGTTTAGAATAAATATCGAGCAGTTTCAAATAATGGGTCATTAAATATTAACTAAATTTCCTCTCATAATCTTATTTTAATGATATGATAAAAACAGTGAATTGTAAATAATTTCGTTTTTTAAAGATATTTAGCAGTGTAATTTAGTAGCTTCCATTGATGCTGATGTAGTATTATTAAATTAAATTTTTATTATATTGTAAACATAATAAGCGATTTACTTGAAAAAAATCTCAAATCATATCTAATCATTAAGAAAATTGGCGAATTTGGTTTGCATGTATCTATGTATGTATTTTTTAAAAGAGAAAAATATAGTATATTTTTCTTTGTATCTAATTTATTAACTTTTTCCCAAACTTTAATATAGTTTATAAAAGTATCGTTAATTATTATACTATTATATATTATTATATATATATTATATTATATTATTATATATATATTATATAATATATTATTATATATTATTATTATATAATTATATATAATATAATTTATAATATTATATATATATTATATATAATATTATATATTATATTATATATTATACATGTATTATTATATATTATATTATATTATTATTTTTATTATAGTTTATAAAATTATCGTTTATAAAATTATCGGTTGAATTTATAATATATTTCTTTTGAATTTATAACATGTTTCTTATCAAATACTAATTTGAATACATAAAAGTTTGTAAAATAGAACTGTGAACATCTTATTTAATTTATATCAACTTATAAAAATTATTTCTTTCTTTAAAATTATTGTCTTTTTCTAGAAATCCTTATGATAGATACAAAAATTGTCATTGATATAATAGGTTTCATAAATAAACATTACGATTTATCATAACATTAACTCAAGCACATCGTTAAATGAATATAAAACCTTCGATTTATTTACCTAATAAATGCGATCAATATATGTATCGAAAAGCAATATGATCTCATATAGATTCCTCACAACAGTATAGATTCCCGAAAAAACCCATAAAGATACAATGCTCTCTGAATGAATAAGAAGAGATATCGTCATATTTTTCTTTTATGGAACAATCTTTTTTATCGCTTTTTTCTTTATCCTTTAGGACAGAATATGGATATTAACATCAAGTCTGATATAAAAATGGAATTAACAGAACAGGACAGTTTGGTTATACCAGGGATTTCGATAATGTTTCTCTAAAGACTAACGTTGCTCTATAGAGTCATAGAGCCAGAAAAAAAAATGATTAAATTCATAAGGATGTCTTAAGAAAAAAACTTTAAAAACTATTTTTAAAGGACAGTATAACTTCAGATATACAAACAATAAGAAAAAAAAATGTATGATTCAATTTTTGATCTCGAATTCGATATATTTTATCAAATGTCTTAGATAAGTAATTTCTTGCTATTTTATTTTTAGACCCTGATATTGATTATTCTGTTATTCTATAATCTAAAAACAAATGATACAAGAATATGATCATTGAAAATTCTTTCAAAGACAAATAAATATTATTATGTAATATCATAGGGAGTAGGGAACTAGGAATCGGTTTCAGGAGTCTGTATTAAAATCTGACTCCCGACTTTTTTTCTGTAAAAAATCACTTTTTCAATTTATTGTTTATTTGCAAAATCATGACGATTATTCACTAAAAGTGACTAAAAGCTCTCCCAGAAGGCACTGCCCTCAATCTTCAACGACTCAGAGCCAAATCAGACTTCTCTACCTACGGGTTGTCCATCACAACAGAAGCTGCCCTTCTTCCCTCCTTTTATGTGAGCACATGAGTTCACATGGAGTTGGTCTAGGTCAGGGATGGGCAAACTTTTTCGGTCGTGGGCCAAAAAAATCAAAAAAAAGTTTGGCGGGCCAAGATAAATTTGTTTAAAATTTTAAAAACAATATAAAAGTATTACAATTTAAATATGTTAAGGAGATGAATGAAATTGCGATTTCATTTTTAAAAGTTTCTTATATTGAGGTTAGAAGTAAGATCTACTGATTCTAAGGAACGAGGTTAAATGTTCAGCTGTCAGTCTACAGAAATAATTCTTTCTAAGATTCACAGTTGAAAACACTTGTTCACATATATAAGATGAAGCAAACATAGCACTTATTTTCTGGGCGTGACATATTAAATTTGGGGAACTTCAACTTCGGCATATTTGGAAACAACCGCTTGAGATGATTGTTAGATTGCAACTCAATTAATTCAACCTGCAAATCTGACCTCACTGTTTCACAATTTACGTTGAAAGGCAGGCTAAAAATGTCCAATTCTTTTTAATGACACTGAAAGTAGATATATCTATATATAATAAGGATATGGAAAGAATATGAATACATAATATATAAATATACATTTCTTTTAATTTGCCTCGGACCGGCAAATTAAAATTCCATCCTCGGGCCGGATAGAACCTTCTGGAGAGCCGGGGTTGGCCCGCGGGCCGTAGTTTGCCCATCCCTGGTCTAGATGTGGCTGTCAACCAAGTGTGATAAAAACAACAACATATTTGGTGGAACGCGGCTTTAGCGCGGTTACAAATTTGTTAACAAAAGAGTGAAAAAAAAAAAACCAAATGGATTGCAAGTATCAAATTGGGGTGATTTAGGATACTCTTAGGCTTATCATTTTCATTAGATCATTAATTTTATTGATGATTTTTATTTTCATATTAACTTTCATTTTCTGAATGTGATATGTTGTGTGTAATGTAAATGATATGCTCGTAATGATTCAATGTAGTAAACAATTTTATATTTTCAAGCTCTATGGTGCCTTATTTGCATTTTTATTTATTATGTTTCAACATATAGATAGATATATAGATACATAAAAGAACAGCTGTTAGAAGAACATTTGTACGGGATTTACGGTTTTTGTACTGTAGATATCTACGTTTTTTTTTTTTTAAATAGACAAATGTTGGTAAGACAAATAAGTTTGCGAAGCACTGGTCTAATCCAAATTATTGATGAATTTCTGCAAACAGCAGGAATGGTAAAACTTAGTTTGGGTAAGGAGTCATGATGCCTGCAAATAATATTCCCCAGAGAAAATTGAGAAGTCCCTTTCACAATTACAGCAGTCAGTGACATGAGTCTAATGCCACTGTGGTCGAGTTAACCAATTCGTGTCCGCTGTGTCCTCTACTCGTAATGGCCATTTCCTAGCAGGATGATATGACATGCTCCTTATTCAGTTGAAGGCATTCACACAAGGTGTGTCCAGAGGAACATTATATGGTCCTCCATTTAATATCATAGCTTCTAAATTCACTAGCTCTATCAAGCATGTTCAGTTCCAATTGGAAAATCATGTCTATCAAACGTGTGTAGTCCGACCACCAAATTGCGTGCAAAATTGCCATGCTGCCAAGTCGAAAATTAAAAAAGAGGTGCGTCATGGGGGAAAAAATTAATTTAGGAAGGATTTTAATAGCAATGAAAAATATTAATTTTTAATTGTTAAAATTTTAGATAACACAATATTAAAAAAAAAAAAATTAGATGTAAAAGATTTCAAACTAACCAGTATATATATATATATATTTTAAAGTAGCTTTTGCGTCTTTTCTCTGACAAACCCCTAACAAATAATCGATTCATCCGATTTTGTCGTTAAACCGGATGCTTGTCATTCCACGCGATACATGGTCGGAACTAGGGATTGTAATACCGGGATACCGGAATACCGGTATTTTGAGCCATTTGTACAATTTTGTAATACCGGTATTCACAAGTTTAAATACCGGTTTTTGGTATTTACTAGAAATATAGAATTCTTATTTCTGAAATTCTTATTCTTATCTGTGAATTCTTATTCAGAATTCTTAAAAACTAGAAATACTTATTTATTGAAAACAAGGTTGTAGTTGTGAAGAAAGTGTGTAATATTTCTACATTTTTTTAAATTGTTGAGTTTGTTATTCACATTGTATTTGCATATCATACTTTAGAGTTCAAAATATTTTTCAGATTTATTATATATGTATAACCCATAATAATGAATAAGAATAACTTTAAAGAACATAAAAAAATCAGTTAATAATACTTCGGTTTGGTTTCATTATTTATATGATGAAAAGAATATGGTGACACAATGTAAAAAAATTTTCAAGAGTTATTAAAGTGACTGGAGGAAGTGCAAGCGGACTCCATACACATTTAAAAACGAAACATGATACAAATTTGTTAAAGAGGAAAGAATCTAATTGCGATGAAGATGCAAACTTAAGCACAGTTTCTAAGCCCAAGCCATCAGGGATCTTAAATTATTTTGAAAAAAAAAAAGATAATTTGGATCAAATTATACATAAATGACCAGTATTAGATGGTTTGCCATTTCGAGTGTTTTTGTGATATTTACATTCTCTAATAAAACTGGCAAAGAAAACAAATAAACACCTATGTTTTCTTTCTTTTTCAAAATTTCTACTACCGGTATTAAAAGCGGTATCCCGGTATTAAGATCTAAAAATACCGAATACCAGTATTGAACTTTTGGTCCGATATTGTAATCCCTATTCGGAACTATACTTACATCACCTTCATATTGGGTTAACGATCAGATATTCTAAAAACTTCAAATGAAATTTGAAGTTATATCAAAATTAAAATAATTATTAATATTATAATGTTATAATAATAATAGCTATTATTATTGTTACATTATTATAATAATATCAATAATAATTATTACTAATTTTAAATACTTATACTCAAAATTCGGAGTTCTTAATATTGAATGATTCGAACCAAAGTAAAAGTCGACACAATTTCCCCCATAATCGCTGTATTAGAAGCACTAATTTATTTAATTTATTTCCATTTTAGTGTTTCCTTTCATAATTTCAAAATATTTATTGAAAAAAAAATATTTTACGCAGTATAAAATGACTAAAATGATTTTCTTCTCAACATATTAATAACTTTTATTAATCCCCCAGCGTATCTTATTATATTTTCCTTCCTTTAATTGGTAAAAAATCTAAATAAATAAAAAAGAACCTGACAGATATTGGTAAATAATTTGCAAGAGCAATCATAGCCGTGCTGTTTAATCGGAATACATTGCATGAAATATGATATTGCCACAAATACGAGATCTAAAAACTACTTCTTGTAGTATTCCATTCTTTCGACATTCCAACTGTAACCCTTTTAAAGCCAGCTACTCATTTGTGCTAATGCAGGAGGTTTCATAAATATTCATTTAACTCATCCCGCCATAGAAAGAGACAGGAGATCTTTACCCGCTGTCGAGTTTCCCCATATTAATAGCTGACACACAGCCTTTTGCTCAGTTAATTAGTATGTTTAAGATTAAAGCCCCGTTCTGAAAAGTCTGTAGCATCCAAGCCATGGTGGGATTGTTGGTCGCAGGGAGGATTACGCAGAGACTAATTGGTGGAAATGATGATTATTTTCTATGTGGGAGTGCTCTGTGCGGGTTGCTTTTGAAGAATCGACTGTAGGGGATGGAAGCGCTGGTAGGGTATTTAGAATTATTCACTCTTCGGTAATGGCGAATGTAAACAGTTATTTTCATTTAATGCCATTTAAGATGTGCATGTGTTTTAAGAGAATCGAGTTTGATTATAGTGTAATTTAAAAAGCATTAATAAGCTTGATTCGTGACAGCATTTTAAAGGCTTAAACTAGTAGCAATACATTATTAATGCATTCAAATTTCAAATAAAGCAGATATATATGATATATTTTTTTATTCCAATGCAGCTGGCAAACACTTAGACAATTGCCTTTGATGCCTTAAGGCAAGCGCTACACCGACGTTACTCACTCAGCACTACCCAGGAGGTGCGTGTAGCTTGAAGATAAGCTACGGTCGCAGAGTAACAATACCCCCGAAACACTTTTTACGATCATGTTACACCACAACCTACGGTTTAAAATAGATTCCGCACCATTACATGGCACCGCCGGGACTGGAACCCTAAACCTATGGTAACGAGAGCCAGAGCGCTAACCACTCAGGCCCAGATATATGATGTTTATAACATTAAAAAAGCATTAATTTATCTTTCAACTTAATAATCTACTTTGTATTGAATTCTTTCAGCAGCACACACACACACATTATATACATATGATATATATATATATATATAAATTTATACAAACACATATTTATATCATATATACAGTGATTACATTTTCTTTTCAAATTAACATTTACTTTAGCCCGACTCGTGGCTCAGTGGTAACGTAAATCACTGGTGGCCATTGCGGTTGAGGTTCAAACCACTGGCGTCATTGTGCTGTTTAATCAGAACATATTGGCTGAAATATGGCATTACCACAAATTAAAAGAAATAATAAGAGATGGAAAACCTACTTCTTCTCGTATTCCATTCTTTCGGCATTCCAACTGTAACCCCTTTTAAAGCCAGCTACTCATTTGTGCTAATGCAGGAGGTTTCATAAATATTCATTTAACTCATCCCGCCATAGAAAGAGACAGGAGATCTTTACTTACGCTGTCGAGTTTCCATATTAATAGCTGACACACAGCCTTTTGCTCAGTTAATTAGTATGTTTAAGATTAAAGCCCCGTTCTGAAAAGTCTGTAGTATCCAAGCCATGGTGGGATTGTTGGTCGCTGGGAGGATTACGCAGAGACTAATTGGTGGAAATGATGATTATTTTCTATGTGGGAGTGCTCTGTGCGGGTTGCTTTTGAAGAATCGATTGTAGGGGATGGAAGCGCTGGTAGGGTATTTAGAATTATTCACTCTTCGGTAATGGCGAATGTAAACAGTTATTTTCATTTAATGCCATTTAAGATGTGCATGTGTTTTAAGAGAATCGAGTTCGATTATAGTGTAATTTAAAGCATTAATAAGCTTGATTCGTGACAGCATTTTAAAGGCTTAAACTAGTAGCAATGCATTAGTAATGCATTCATATTTCTAATAAAACAGATATATGATATATTTTTGCTCTAATGCAGCTGGCAAACACTTAGACAATTACCTTTGATGCCTTAAGGCAAGCGCTGCACCGACGTTACTCACTTAGCACTACCCATGAGGTTCGTGTAGCTTGAAGATAAGCTACGGACACGGAGTAACAATACCTCCGAAACACTTTACGATCATGTTAAAAACCGCAACCAACGGTTTAAAGTGGATTCCGAACCGTTACAATCATCCATGGCACCGCCGGGACTCGAACCCTAAACCTATGGTATCGAGCGCCAGAGCGCTAGCCACTCAGGCCAAGATATATGATGTTTACAACATGAAAAAAAAGCATTAATTGATCTTTCAATTTAATAATCTACTTTGTATCCGAATTCTTTCATCAGCACACACACACACATATACTTATACATATGATGTATGTATATACATTTATATCATATATACAGTGCCTACATTTCTTTTCAAATTAACATTTACTTTAGCCTGTCTCGTGGCTCAGTGGTAACGTGAATCACTGGTGAGTATTACGTTTGAGGTTCCAACCGCTGGCGTCATTGTGCTGCTTAATCAGAACATATTGGCTGAAATATGGCATTACCAATAATTTAAAAAATAATAAGAGATGGAAAAACTACTTCTTCTCGTATTCCATTCTTTCGGTATTCCAACTGTAACCCTTCTAAAGCCAGCTACTCATTTGTGCTAATGCAGGAGATTTCATAAATATTCATTTAACTCATCCCGCCATAGAAAGAGACAGGAGATCTTTACTCCGCTGTCGAGTTTCCATATTAATAGCTGACATACAGCCTTTTGCTCAGTTAATTAGTATGTTTAAGATTAAAAGCCCCGTTCTGAAAAAGACTGTAGCATCCAAGCCATGGGGGATTGTTGGTCGCTGGGAGGATTACGCAAAGACTAATTGGTGGAAATGATGATTATTTTCTATCTGGGAGTGCTGTGCGGGTTGCTTTTGAAGAATCGACTGTAGGGGATGGATGCGCTGGTAGGGTATTTAGAATTATTCACTCTTCGGTAATGGCGAATGTAAACAGTTATTTTCATTTAATGCCATTTAAGATGTGCATGTGTTTTTTAAGAGAATCGAGTTTGATTATAGTGCAATTTTAATGCATTAATAAGCTTGATTCGTGACAACATTTTAAAGGCTTAAACTAGTAGCAATACATTATTAATGCATTCAAATTTCAAATAAAAGCAGATATATGATATATTTTTTTATTCCAATGCAGCTGGCAAACACTTAGACAATTGCCTTTGATGCCTTAAGGCAAGCGCTACACCGACGTTACTCACTCAGAACTACCAAGGAGGTGCGTGTAGCTCGAAGATAAGCCACGGACGCGGATTAACAATACCCCAGAAACACTTTAAGATCCTGTTAGACCGCAACCTACGGTTTAAAATGATTCCGGGCACCATTACATGGCACCGCCGGGACTGGAACCCTAAACCTATGGTAACGAGAGCCAGAGCGCTAACCACTGGACACTCAGGCCCAGATATATGATGTTTATAACATTAAAAAGCATTAATTGATCTTTCAACTTAATAATCTACTTTGTATTCGAATTCTTTCAGCAGCACACACACACACATTATATATATATATATATATATATATATATATATATATATATATATATATATATATATATATATATACATTTATACAAACACATATTTATATCATATATACAGTGCTTACATTTCTTTTCTTTTCAAATTAACATTTACTTTAGCCCGACTCGTGGCTCAGTGGTAACGTAAATCACTGGTGGCCATTGCGGTTGAGGTTCAAACCACTGGCGTCATTGTGCTGTTTAATCAGAACATATTGGCTGAAATATGGCATTACCACAAATTAAAAGAAATAATAAGAGATGGAAAACCTACTTTTCTCGTATTCCATTCTTTCGGCATTCCAACTGTAACCCTGTTAAAGCCAGCTACTCATTTGTGCTAATGTAGGAGGTTTCATAAATATTCATTTAACTCATTCCGCCATAGAAAGAGACAGGAGATCTTTACCTCCGCTGTCGAGTTTCCCCATATTAATAGCTGACACACAGCCTTTTGCTCAGTTAATTAGTATGTTTAAGATTAAAGCCCCGTTCTGAAAAGTCTGTAGCATCCAAGCCATGGTGGGATTGTTGGTCGCTGGGAGGATTACGCAGAGACTAATTGGTGGAAATGATGATTATTTTCTATCTGGGAGCAGTCTGTGCGGGTTGCTTTTGAAGAATCGACTGTAGGAGATGGAAGGATGGTAGTGTATTTAGAATTATTCACTCTTCGGTAATGGCGAATGTAAACAGTTATTTTCATTTAATGCCATTTAAGATGTGCATGTGTTTTCAAGAGAATCGAGTTCGATTATGGTGTAATTTAATGCCTTAATAAGCTTGGTTCGTGACAGCATTTTAAAGGCTTAAACTAGTAGCAATGCATTATTAATGCATTCGAATTTCTAATAAAACAAATATATATTATATAAATATCATATACCTGCATATTTTTTAAAATCATTAAAAAACATTAATTAAATTTTCATTCCATGCATGGACACATTTATACAAACACTTATTTATATAATATACACACTCAAGAGCCAAAACATTAGGACCACCTGTCAATTACGAGTTGGCCCACCTTTGGCGCGCAACACAGCTTCAACCCGCCTTGGCATGGATTAATACCACCACTTAATACCAGTTAAATACAACTTCCACCTGATCACGAGCCTTCCACGTCCTCCAGGCGAGTTCATTGCAAAATGTAGGGATGGTCATAATGTTTTGGCTCTTGAGTGTATACAATGCTTAAATTTCTATTTAAATTAACATCTTTTAGCCCGACTCAGTGGTAACGTACACAACTTGTATGTATTAGGCTGAAGTTCAATCCGCTGGCGGCCTTGTTGTAGACACTGTTTCAAAACGTTCAGCATCGTACCTTGTAAGAGAGACCTACCTGAGAGAATTTTTCAGGTTTTGCCCCATACGATACACCAACGTGAGGTAATTCCCCTTAAAAATCCTCGAAGATAACGCTGCCCTCTTTCTTCATCAATTCGAGCCAAGTCAGAATTCTACTTATAGGTGCTTTATCATAAGCTAATGTGCCCCCTTTCTCTCCATCCATGAGTAAAACTATTAATGATGTGTTCATCCATTGCTGCCGGACAATGATGATTAAACTCAACACCATTTATTTTTTTATATCTGTGCTTTTTTTTTTTTATAGCAGCTCACCAATGAAGGAAGGACATTGACTTTTAGGAATACTAACATGTTTATCCCGGCACGAGTAGCTGCGAAACTGAAATATTTACACACACTTTCGCATTCACAATTGAGCCTCGTTTTGAGAGCAACGAACGCCATCAGCGGATTTAAGCTTTGGTACTTTCGGATGCTATTTGAATACTTTTACCACATAACAATGGTAAAGATCGAGAATTAAAAAAATGGAGACAAGCAAGTTGTGATATCTGATGTTTTTAGAATCTAGAATCAAAATTTGAAATGAAGATACTTGAAGAGGTGGAAATGGTACAGCATCAAAAACGTTTCAAAGTGTGTCAATAGATGGCGCTGTAAGCGGCATAAAGAAAGTGAGTTCGGCTGCTAGTGATATTTTGATTCGAAATTAAAATGCATTTGGCATGAATTGCACAATAAACCATCTGTAATGTTCAATGTGCTTAATTGTTTCGGGTTTTTTATTGAAAAAATGCCTACAAAGTCATTCAACAGTTGTGACATTGTTAGTGGAAAGCCCATCCTTCACGGCAAGGTCATATCAAATTGCATGGCAAAAATCGGTGGAACCTTTTTTGGAATTTTTTTTTTTGATGCCATACCGTTTTTCCCTTCTTCAAGTATCTTCAGTTCAAATTTGAACTTATTGTGACAAGTGTTTCTTTTTTAACAGCATTTTGAAAGTTGAACTTAAATTATACTCACCCTGTTTTTGTAATAAAAGAGCTGATTTCCTTTCAAAATACACCTTTTAGGCTTAATTTTCATGGGGGATTGAGTTTGTTTGCAAACTAAATTGTTTTCTAAACCAAATATTCTTGTACCTGTTATTGAAAGCATTAATTTTTTAGCTTGAATTTTGGGATACTCAAAAGATACTTAGCTTGAATTTTGGGATATTAAAACATACTATAACATTGGAACTTTTTTTCAAGTATTAATACTCGTGTCAATATATTTGATCAAAAATTTGTCTTCAAAAATGATTATTTTAAAAACTGGTAAAGCTTTTTCAAATTAATCCTTACAAAAATTATTTAGATATTGATTTTAGAAAATATATGGCCGCCAATGTAAATATGGTCACTATTGTAAACAGTAGCCTCTTATCACACTTAACTTATTACATCGCGCGTTCAAATGTTAACAATAATGTTAATAAAAACAAGTGATATAAAAAACAAATTTTTAAATTCAATTCCACCTTTTTTTTTTCACTATAAAAAGAAAGTTGAAAAAAAAAGTTGCAGAAAGTCCTTCATAAATAATTTTCATTCTATTTTTTTTAATTTTATCAGGTGCCATCTATTGGTAGATATATGCAATTTAAATCTAAAAAAAACTAAAATTAATTAATTAAATTTAATTAATGAATTAATATTTGAAAAAAACTTTATTAACATGTGTCATCCACTACAAATTCAAAAAATGTATTTGAACTTGAATGGGTGAATAAAAAGTATTGTATTAACTATTGAAAATTTGAACAAGATATATATAGGGATTGTGTGAGCTAATTGAAAGAATTGAAAAAAAAGGTGTCTTAGAAACAGAATTTTGAACTTATTGATTTAATTTTAACAATTTTATCAGTTCTTGATATAATTTGAACTGTTTTATTAGTTCTTCATTTAATCTTAGAAGTTTTATTAGATCTTGATTTAATTTTTAACTGTTTAATTAGTTCTTGAGTTAATTCTAACTGTTTTATTAGTTCTTGATTTAATTTTAACAATTTTATAATTTCTTCAGTTAATTTTAAGAGTTTTATTAGTTCTTGATTTAGTTTTGACAATTGTATTATTTCTTGATTTAGTTTTGACATTATTATTATTCCTTGATTTAATTTTATTAGTGTAATTAGTTCTTGATTTAATTTTTATTAGTGTAATTAGTTCTTGATTTAATTTTGACAGCTTTATTAGTTCTTGATTTAATTTTAACAGCTTTATTAGTTCTTGATTTAATTTTTTGACAGTTTTATTAGTTCTTGAGTTAATTTCAACAAATTAGGTCTTGGTTTAATTTTTAACATTTTTATTTGTTCTTGATTTAATTTTAACAGTTTTATTAGTTCTTGATTTAATTTTGACAGTTTTATTAATGCTTCTCTTAATTTTCAGAGGAAAATAATGTAAGAACATTTTTTTACACAATTTTGCTACTTAGAACTCTGTATCTTAACTTCAAATCCCATATTTTAAAGTAAGTTACGTGGCTTAAAAAAATGTAATTATTATTAAAAGAGTCTTTATTTATTTTTTTTATCCGGCCAACGTGATATAACGGGAAACTCTTCTGCCAAAATATTTATTATCCTTAAAAAAAATTAAAATTAAAATTATAGGCTTTTGTTATTACTTTCTTTAAATCAATCCATTACAATTAAACAAAAATACTTATTTAAATATTTTTTAAATTTTATTTTAGTAATTAATTCTAAAAACGCGACAGAAAATAAATATAAATTAATATCTGGTTTATTTAATTTTGTGAATTCTTTTCTAAGGGGGATATATAAAATAAAAACTTAATGAAGATAAAATATCTCGCTGAAAAGAATGCAAAGCAAAGTAGTATTTCGTGACAATAAATACTTTGGATGTTTTGAATCATAAAAAAAGATAATAACATTAATTAAAACAAGTATATTTTTATATTAGATATCTAATCTCCATTGGATCAATTTACCTTTATAATTTTTTTTTCTTAAGCCTATTGCAGAATTAATCACTTCTAAATCATACCCCCCAAAAAATAAAAATAAAATAAATAAATAAAACACTGTAGAAAAAAAAATTACTTGCTGTATAAGATGCAGATATTTAACATTGTATGCATTCAGTTTATGTTTATTTTCAAATTTTCTTTTTTTTTTTTTTTTTTTTTATAATTTTTCCTACATAAATCATTTAAACGGTAACCTATTCCCAAAGGTAGTAATTATCAAAATTAATTACAAGAATATAAAAAAACAAGAATAATATTTCGAAAAGAGAAAAGAAAAAAAAAAAAAAAAACATTGAAATATCATCACTAGAAAATAAAAAGCCTGTTAACAAAATGTCTTCATAACTCGACCATTGATTTTTGAATCTAAAAAAAAAAAGTAAAAAATAAAATAAAATAAAACAACCTCATGCTATGAAGAAGCGCAAAATAAATTTGATGAAAAGAAAAAAAAAAAAAAAAAATTTTCAACCCCTCCCCTCTAGCGACCAATCAATGAACAGCATTTTTCGCACCTTTCATTCAAGGTTTGGCTTGATGCCAAATAAATCCGCCAGGGGAGACAACTACAGTGCAATGTGTGTGTTTGTCGTTCTATCTTTTATCTAAACCTCTTATTTGCGGATGGGGAAAAATCTGGAGGGAATATAAAAATAAAATAGGGATTATTATAATTTTTTTTTTCTCCCTGTCTATGTTTTTTTTTTTGCTTTTCAACAATTTCAGTCTGATGATGGGGTTTGCAAAGCTCAAGATAATGTCGTAAGATGCCTTTCACATTTTTTCCGATTATATAGCAGCGATTAAGCTAAATTTGCGTAATTTTTTTCTTAAATCTTTCAGTATTTGTTGAGTTATATGGGAATGAAATTGTGAAAGAGGTGCACATGAAAAAAGGCCAAAAAGAAAAAGTGTATTATTTGAGCAATATATTAAATAGAAGAGGTTTTTTTCACTTTCTGTTGCTTTGCTGTAGTACTTTCGAAAAACAAAAATTATGCAAATTAATTAAAAGTGAAAGTTGGGAAAATCTTGCCGTTAAAAAAATTGTATCTCATTAAAAATTGTTATTCATTTTGTATGCATTTTATCATTACAAAATACATTTTAATTTACAAAAATTTTTGTAAATTAAAATGAAGGAAAAGATTATTTTATTTTGAATGTTTAATATTGTTTCATTTTTTTTTTTTTTTTTTTTTAATGTTTCTCATTGGTTATTTATTTTAATTTTTAATGTTTCTTATTGGTTAATTTTTTATTTTTATTTTTATTGTTTCTCATTGGTTATTTATTTTTTATTTTTAATGTTTCTTATTGTTTTTTTTTTTTTTATTTTTAATGTTCCTTAGTGGTTATTTTTTTTAATGTTTCTTATTGGTTATTTTTTTTATTTTCTTATTGGTTATTTTTTTTTTTTTATTGTTTCTTATTGGATATTTTTTTTTTAATGTTTCTTATTGGTATTTTTTTATTTTTAATGTTTCTTACTGGCTATTTTTATTTTTATTTTTAATGTTTCTTATTGGTTATTTTTTATTTATTTTTAATGTTTCTTATTGGTTAATTTTTTTTATTGTTTCTTATAGGTTAATTTTTAAAAAATTTCTTTCACGAGTTATTTCTTATCGAATTATTTTAGAGCTCAAAAACTCTTTCACCTTCAAAAAAATCCCCACAAATCTTGGGAAATATGCAGCAACTTGAACGTTATAACATCACGTGGCGCGCCTAAAATACTGTACATATCATTGTGTGACTGTAACAATAAACGTACACCTCTAAGGATTATATTTAAGGCATTGGTATTCTCATCCTAGAGTTAAATGAAAAGACTTCCAGGCTCACTGACGTATCATATCCTTTCCCAGCATAGACATGGCAGTATCTTGTTCAACTACAACAGTCAGGTCTCGATCCATGAGCTCTAAATTGGGAAGTCAAAGACATGATTTATGAACGAACACCCCTCTAAGGTTGCTATTTAAGGTATTGATATCCTCCTCCTCGAGCCCAACTGAAGAATATCCAGGCTCACCGATGTATCGCATCCTTTTCAAGCAGAGGCATGGAAGTATCTTGTACAACTACAACTGTCACATCTCAAACAAGCACTTTTAAATCGGGAAGTCAAAGACACTGTCCACGAAACGACATCGAATCTTCATTATTTATTTGGCCTTCAGAACCACGGGCCTCAGATTCGAATCCTGGCGGAGGAATGGATGTTTGTTGGTGGTCCAGAATACACGTTAAACTGTAGGTGCCGGTCTAATTAGCCCAAAATGTGCACAAAAAAATGACCGTAGAGCGACAAACTAAACTCATCACTTACTTTAAATACTTTTATAAAAAGTATTTAAGGTAAGCAATGAAGATTCGGTATCGTTTTGTGTACAGTGCCTTTGAACCTCCGAATTAAAAAGTAAACTGTTAGCAATTCCAAATCCGAAATGTATAAATCACTAAGAATTAAATAGACTAATTTTTAATTTAATAATGGTTATCCTCAATTTTACAAACATTTTATATCATTATATAAGCAAGCATCTACTGAATTCAACGCAAACTACGCTAAAGTATGAAATTCATTGTAACCTATCCCAATTACAATGAAATAACGTTAATTCTCCACAAAAGACAACGCTACGAAATGAATCCCCTTCCGATTCCAAATCCGCACAGAAAACAATTACATTAATTGCTGCTCCATATCTGAATACGAAACGGTGCGCAGCTACAAAGTAATAAATACCACATCCTCATTTCAATGAGAACACACCGTGGCCCAAAAGGTCTCCGTTGTATGTGTTGCCAATGGTAACGTGTGCAACTCAAAAGCATTTAGGAGCCGGATTCCATAGCAGCTCCCAGATTACATATTTGTCCGGAGCCGCGTCCAGCAATGGAGATGTCCACAACTATCGGGGTGTATAACTTCAACACCTCCACAATGCCTTTCCCGAAATAGGATTTGGAGCAAAGGCCCCTGTTCGGAATTGAGTTTGTAATTTAAGCCCTTCTGTGCTGGATTCGGTGGTGCAATTATAGTGTTGGCCAGTCTGGAAATTATGCATTGTCGGCACCGAAATGTATGCCTTCAGGAATCTTTAATGACTGCAAGAAGGATATTTCGAAACAAGGAAATTAGTCTCACATACACTCATGTTGTTATTTGTATCACGGTAATGTGAATTCGGCATTGAATTATGTCAGGCAATGGCAGTTTAAGTAAATACATCATAAAATATAAGATAGTTATATACATATATTTACACACACACACACACAGAGATATATATATATATATATATATATATATATGGGGCCAGTGATCTGGCCTCGATCACATGGCTGTAGTTCGATCTGGCCTCGTTACCACAGGTTTCGGGTTCTAGAAGGACTCAAGTAGGCCAATTCTGTTTCGAGACGCTGCTCCAAATCTGACTCTACGCCGGACATCTCCGACCCAACTGGCGCGGCTCCAGTTCAAATAGTGATCTGAGGCTGTAAGTCGGCTCCTGCGCGTTACTGTGGCGCACGTAACGGGTTCATTGAAATGAGTGTGTGGCCCCATTATAATAAGCTGCGCACCAAATTCTTCGGAATGTGAGCAACAGTGTGTGAGTATGCGGATTCAAATCGAAGGATTAACATAAACAACGTTATTCTTTCTGAAATTAACGTTGACTTCATGTGGTGGGATAGATTTTCATACTTGCGTAGTTTACGTTAATTCAGTAGATATATAATGATATAAAATGTTTGTAAAATTGAGGATAACTATTAAATTAAAAAATTATTCTATTTAATTCTTAGTGATTACATTTCCGAGACTGAGCCAATTATTGCCGGAAGTTCAAGAGCACTGTACGAACGATACCGAATCTTCATTGCGCCAATACTTTTATAAGTATTTAAAGTCGGTAATAGTGGTTGTCGCTCACATTTTTGTGCGACTAGACCGGCACCAGTTTGGCATGCCATTCTGGACCGCCAACAAGGCATCCATTTCCTCCGCCGGGATTCAGCGGCTCAATTCGAAGGCAAATAAATGGCCGATGATGGGCTGGAACGTATGGCGACTACATTTAAAGTGGCGTTGACCACAAAGATGCTTCCGTGCTCTGCTTTCGAAAAGAGTGCGATCGGTGAGCACCTGGATATCCTTCCGGTCGATGAAAAAGAGGAGATATCAACAGCAAATAACGGCAGCAGAGAAGGTGTTCATTGCCAAATCATGTCTTTGTTTCCCCAGCCCCAGAAGCTCATGGATCGGGTGGTTGAACAAGATGCTCTGCCATATTGCTGAGAAAGGACCTGATACGTCAGTGAGCCTGATCTTTTTCATTAACTAGGATGAACCCAGCATCAATCCTTGGAAGTATTACGGCTATTGTTGATCACACAATGATATGTACAGTATTTAGGCGCGCCACGTAATCTTCACTAACGTTCAAAGTTCCTTACGTATTTCAAAGATTTGAGGTTACGAAGGTGAAAGGGCACGGCTTTCTAAAATAATTCGATAAGCTAACTCGTGAAGAAATTTTCCAAAAGTAACCTATAAGCAATAAAAACATAATAAAAAGCATTAAAAATAAATAAAAACAATATGCTTATTAAAAACAAAAAAACATTAAAAATAAAAATACAATAAAAACTGATAAAAATATCAATAAAAACGTAAATAAAATAATAGAAAACAAAAATAACCAATAAACATTAAAAAAATAACCACTAAAGAGACATTAAAAACAAAAAACAATAAGAAGAACATTAAAATAAAAATAAATAACCAATGAAAATAAAAATAAAAATAAAAAATAACCAATAAAAAACGTAAAAACACAAAATAAATAACAATGAAAACATTAAAAAAGGAAATGAACAATATTAAACATTCAAGGCTTTCCTTCATTTTTAATTTACAAGAGTGCACAGCAGACAAATATTTTACAACAATGATAAAATGCATACAAAAATGAACAATTTTAATGAATACAATTACAACAGCAGATTAACTTTCACTTTTAACCAATTTGTAATTTGTTTTTCTAACTGAGAAAGTGAAAAGCCTCTTCTATTTAATATATTGCTCAAATAACCCTTTTCATGTGCACCTCTTTCTGAACTTTCATTCCCATATATTTCAACAGGAAATGCTGAGCGGTCAGAAAAAAAAGATTACGCAAATTGCTGTCACTGCTTTATATAATCGGAAAATGTGGCTACATTATTATCTTGAAGCCCATCGTCAGACGAGAACCCGAGCGAAAAGGCATGAACCCCGGGAAAAAAGGTATAATGTCCTATTTTTATTTTCCCTCCGGATTTTCCGTCACAAATAAGAGACTGCAGATGAGACGACAAACACACATTACAGCAGTTGTGGCATCAAGCCAAACATGTGTTCTGTTGGGATGCTTCTTTTCTTTTTCATCAATTTTGCTTCTTCATAGCATGAATTGTTTTATTTTGACACATTTTTACTTTTTTAGATTCAAATCCAATGAGTGAGGCATTTTGATGGCTGAGCTTTAAACTGTAGTATTCAATGTTTTTCTTCAGCAGCTTTCGAGAAATATTGACTAGCTGTTTATATTCTTGTAATTAATTTACAACTTTGAAATACCGTTTAAATGATTTATGTAGGAAAAAATTATAAAAAAAAGAAAATTTGAAAATAAACATAAACTGAATGCATACAATGTTAAATGCATCTTTCACAACAATGTCACACTATACGGTGTTTTATTTATTTATTTTTATTTTATTTTGGGAGGCAGAAGTGTTAATTCTGCAATAGGCAAGAAAAAAGGTATAAGGCAAGGTGATCAATGGAGAATTAGATATCTGGCAGCAAAAAGTATACTTTGTTTTAATTAATGTTATTATCTCCGCATGTTCAAAACATCAAGGCGACTATTGTGCGAAACCTGCTTGCTGCATTCTTCAGCAGATATTTATCTTCGTAAGTTTACATTTATATATCCCCTTAAAAAAATTCACAAGAATATAAACCGAATGATAATTATGTTGCCTACTGTCAGCGTTTTCGGAAATTAATTACTAAAATAAAATTTAAAAATATTTAAATAATGACGTTTGTGATTTAAAAATAACAAAGCCACAATTTCAATTTTTATTTTGCAAGGATAATATTTTGGCAGAAAAGTTCCGTCTGTTGGCAGATAAAAAAATAGATAGCAATAATATTACATTTTTAAACCACACATCAACTACGCTACAAATATTGGTTGGAGTTACAAGTAGCTGAATTGTGTGAAAATGTTCTATTTTCCTCAGCAGAAACATTAATAAAACAATGAAACCAAATCAAAGAACTAATAAAACTGTTAAAACAAATCAGAGACAAATAAATGTTGAGTGAAACCAGACCTAATTTGGTGAACTTCAGAACTGATAAGCTGTCCGAACAAATCAGAACTGTAGAAGCTGTTAAAGTAAAATCAGAGGCACAACAAGAAGCGAGAACGTCGGAAGCTGAGGCCGCTGTAAAGTCAGGCAACCGCTGGCAAAGTGATCAGGGAATATGGCTGTCAGGCAAATCAGAGAAATGCAATTGTTGCAAATCAGGAGCTTTAATAAAGTAACAGTATTATAAAGTGTTAAGAATTAAATCAGAACTAATAAGAACAGTTAGAATTAACTCGAAACAATTAAACAGTTAAGTAAATCAAGATCTAATGACACTTCTAAGATTAAATGAAGTTCAATAAGGCAGTTCAAGTATATCAGGCTGATAAAAATTGTTAAGAACCAAATCAGCTAAGTTCAAAATTCTGTTTCGTGCCTTTCAATTCTTTCAGTGCTCACACAATCCTACTATATCTTGTTCAAATTTTCAAATAGTTAGCTAATACTGACCACCCATTCTTCAAACTCTGACTTACAATTTGCTGATGAATGACACATGTTATAAAAATTTTTGTGATTAGTCATTAATTAAATTTGGTGAGGTAATTTTAGTTTTTAGATTTAAGAATTGCATATATCAATAGATGACTGATAAAAATTAAAAAAAAATAGAATATGTATGAAAAAGGAGCTTTCTGCAACTTTTCAACTTTTCTTTTATAGTGAAAAAAGATGGCAGTGAGCCCAAATTTGTTTTTATATCCTTGTTTTGTGCGTATTGTTACTGACATATATGCCAGAGATATTACAATAGTGACCATATTTGATTGGCTTGTCACTCTTTTCTACAAAATCAATAATCTAAATATTTTGAGACAATTTGAAAAGCTTCAATTTTTAAATAATCATTTGAAGACAAGAAGGCCTGATCAAATATACCCGACACGGTAACAATACGAAAAATTCAATGATGAGCATGTTTTAATATCCCAAAATTCAAGCTAAATACAGTTATCCCAAAATTCAAGCTAAAAAAAATTGACCAATAATGGCAGGCCACAGAAATGACTGGTTTAGAAAAAGAGCAATTTAGTTGCAAACAACATGAAGACCACAAGGTGTATTTTGAAAGGAAGTCAGCTCTTTGTAAAGGCAGGGTGGTATTTAAGTTCAGCTTTCAAGCCTGTGACACTTGTCACAATAAGTTCAGGGCTGAACTGAAGGCCAACGAAGAGGGAAGAACGACATGGCATCAAAATTTCGGGTTCCACCATTTTACTGTGCAATGACCTTGTTGCAGTGAAAGAGACAGGCCTGGCTAATGGCACAACTGTGAATGACTTTGTAGGCATTTTCAATAAAAAACCCAGGCTAGTAAGCACGTGCAGATGGTTTGTGACACGATTCATGCTGAAGTACATTTATTTCAGTCAGGCCAGCCAGCCAGAGACTCATAGCCAGCAGCACGCATCTCGTATTTTTGCTGGCTGGCACGACTCGCCCTCTTCAATAGCATTTCCAGAGCACGATTCTGGGCGGCATCAGATGTCTGGCTGCTTTGTCTCCATTTTTTGTCGTCTTTACCGACCCGACCATGTGATAAAGTATTCAAATACAACGTCGAAAGTACCAAGAAAACTTAAATCCGCGATGGCATAGGTGCTTCTCAAAAAACGAGAACCGAATGCCGAAAAGTATGTTTTTCAACAAATATTTCATTTCCTTCTCTTATGTTAGTATTCACAAGGAATGTCCTTCGACCAAGCTGCTATAAAAAGCACAGATAAAATAAATGGTGTTAATTTGGCATCATTGTCCGGCAACAATGTGAACATCGTGTAGTTTTGCTCATGGATGGAAGAAAGAGGCACATGTATGATAAAGAAGCACTATAGGAAATGGAAATTCTGGAAAGAAAAACATTCGATGGCAATAGAGGATTTTAGAGATTTTCGTTATCATTATGAGGGCAAGCAGAGCCTGCTCAGGCTAGGTGCTCTCTTACGAGAACAGCCT